>CM064519.1:16115258-16125258 GCA_032716605.1 Paralithodes platypus | reverse complement strand
CTATAACCATCACCACAACCACTATTACCACGACAACCACAACTACTACTACCGCCATCACTGTCACAACTACCATTCTTACTACAATTACCACCACAACCACAACTACCACCACAACCACAATTATCACCACAACCACAACTACCACTGCAACCACAACTACCACTGCAACCACAATTACCACCACAACCACAATTATCACCACAACCACAACTACCACCACAACCACAATTACCACCACAACCAAAACTACTACCACAACCACAACCACAATTAGCACCACAACCACAACTATCACCACAACCACAACTACCACCCAACCACAATTACTACCACAACCACAACAACTACCTTCAGAACAACAATTACCACCGCAACCACGACTACCACCACCACTACTACTATCATAATAGACCTACAGTTTAGAGGTGGCCTGTGAAAATCAAAGGGGTAAATACGATAGACCCCCTTCCATAGCTCTACACACCCTTCCATAACTCTACACACCCTTCCATAACTCTACACACCCTTCCATAGCTCTACACACCCTTCCATAGCTCTACACACCCTTCCATAGCTCTACACACCCTTCCATAACTCTACACACCCTTCCATAGCTCTACACACCCTTCCATAACTCTACACACCCTTCCATAGCTCTACACACCCTTCCATAGCTCTACACACCCTTCCATAACTCTACACACCCTTCCATAGCTCTACACACCCTTCTTAATTTGTGTTTTTTTTTTGTATATAATTCATATATTCCTTAGTTTTCTCGCTAGACCTTCATCAAGCTTAGAAAAATACCCCTAGACCCCCGATCAAGATAAATTTGTACATTTTTCGGTAGAAAAATGTCCCGGCCGAAGGCCGTTTCGTCTTATAATTTCAGGCTCGCTATCGCTCGCCAGGAAACATTCGACACATTAATGGTATGAAGTCTTAAAATTGACAACGAAATAGGGCGAATGGGGTTAAAATCGCCAAACTAATGGGCCGAACGTCTTTTAATCTAAAAAAAGGGGGGCTAAACATGAGGGAGAAGGAGGTCCAGAAAAACGGTCTGCCTCCCCTTTTAACCTGTATAATGTCTTCTAGTGATAGCAGGAATAACAGGAACAAAGCACCAGGTTTCTGAAAGGGGTAAGTTATGTGTTAGCTAAATTATCTTGAAAATATGTATTTAAATAATAATGTATAAATTTGATATAAATGTTAGTAAACTGTATCTAACTACATTACCCTGATAATATAAACATTTTGAAACATTTAGTAGAAATAATTATAATAACACTTTTGATAGTATTAATATGATAAAAATGTGAGTGAGATGAAAGAGTGAAAACAAATATATATGTTGAATATGTGGGAAGGAATTTAAAGGGACTTAGGATTTTCATTTGACATTTCCAGGCTTATGTGAAGGGCTTTAGAATTATGGTGGTAGTTGTGGTTGTGGTCATGTAGTTGTGGTTGCGGTAGATGTGGAAATTGTGGTGATGGTTGTGGTTGTGGTTTTGGTGGTAGTTGTGGTTGTGGTGGTGGTTGTGGTCATGTAGTTGTGGTTGCGGTAGATGTGGAAATTGTGGTGATGGTTGTGGTTGTGGTTTTGGTGGTAGTTGTGGTTGTGGTGGTGGTTGTGGTTATGGTGATGGTTGTGGTTGTGGTCATGTAGTTGTGGTTGTGGTGGTGGTTGTGGTTATGGTGATGGTTGTGGTCATGTAGTTGTGGTTGTGGTGGTGGTTGTGGTTATGGTGATGGTTGTGGTCATGTAGTTGTGGTTGCGGTAGATGTGGAAATTGTGGTGATGGTTGTGGTTGTGGTTTTGGTGGTTGTTGCGGTTATGGTTTATGTGGTAGTTGTAGTTGGTGTTTTAGATGTGGTGGTAGTTGACGTTGTGGTCGTGATGGTGGTTGTAGTGGTAGTTATGGTAGTTGTGATAGTTTTGGTGGTTTAGGTTTTTGAAGATTTGAAAGGTTTTTATTTACTCAGGCGACCCCAAGCGGGATATAAGAGTACATAGCTTAACACTAGAGATCATGCAAGTAAAACAAAAATAAAATTAATATATATATACAGTATATATATATATATATATATATATATATATATATATATATATATATATTGATATATATATATATATATATATTGATAGTAGTAGTAGTAGTAGTAGTAGTACCGGTGTTATTAACAGATAGTAGTATCACAATTGTCTTATTCATCATCCTTTGTTAATACTATTATCTCTTATCCTTCCATTCCCCTTCCCACTCTTCCTCTCCTCTTATTGTCCAATTACTCTTCCATTAGTTCTCTTAATATTTCTCTTACTTCTATTTGTGTACCCCCTCCCTTCCTTCTAATTCCCTCTCCCTATGGTCGCCTCTCATATTATACCCTCTCCTCTGATCTTTGAGGAGTGTATTGATGTGTCTGGCTATCTATATATCTATCTAACTATATCTGTTTATCTATGTATCTTTTCATTTTGTCTGTCTGTCTGGATCCGTCCATTAATCGATCTATCTATCTATCTTAATATATTTAGCCATGTATATTAATCTTTGTTTATCGGTATACAGTATATAATGGTAAATCTCTCTCTCTCTCTCTCTCTCTCTCTCTCTCTCTCTCTCTCTCTCTCTCTCTCTCTCTCTCTCTCTCTCTCTCTCTCTCTCTCTCTCTCTCTCTGTATATATATATATCCGTCTCCTAGTTAGTTTACCTATCTACATAACTGTCTGTCTATCTGGCCGTCTGTCTATCTGGCCGTCTGTCTGTCTGTGTGTCTGCTGGCGTTCTGTCTCACTGTTTGATTGGCTATACATGCAGTAGCATTGTAAGTCGTATGTTAAGGGGGGTCACCGTTTTTTTTTATCTTTCTCTCCTTTTCTTTCTTTCCCTGGCTTGTATCCATTCGGCCCCATTCAGCCAACTGTTTTAAGACGTTTATCCCCATCCAGGTGTCTATTTCTTCCTGGCGAGCGATAGCGAGCCTGCATTGTATGAAGTAATCCGTCTTTGCCGGAGACATTTTTCTATCGAAAAATTTAAAAATTTGGCTTGCTGTCAAAACTAAAATATATACTGTATATATGCTGGCCCGCTACCGCTCGCCAGGTAAATATTGACACCTGGATGGGGGTAAACATCTTAAAACAGTAGGCTGAATGGGGCCGAATGGATAAAAGCCAAAGAGAGAGGGAGAGAGACAGAAAAAAGCGAGGTTGGCTCCCCTTAAAATACGACTGTTTATCTCTATAGCTATAATCTCTCTCTCTCTCTCTCTCTCTCTCTCTCTCTCTCTCTCTCTCTCTCTCTCTCTCCGGCCAATTATTCTTCCATTAATGTATCTTATTATTAATGCGTCCCTCTATTTTCCTTCATATGTACACCCCTCCTATTTTTCCCACCTCCCCTCCCTTTACTGATTACCAATTAAATAATACTAGTGTGTGTGTGTGTGTGGTTGTGTGTGTGTGTGTGTGCGTGTGGTTGTGTGGTTGTGTGTGTGTGTGAGTGTGTGTGTGTGTGTGGTTGTGTGTGTGTGTGAGTGTGTGTGTGCGTGTGGTTGTGTGTGTGTGTGTGTGCGTGTGAGTGTGTGTGTGTGTGTGTGCAGATATATTTGTGTAAGGGTCTATAGTATATTTTAAAAGTTGTCAATTAATATATATATATATATACATAATTATTTAATTATTTATTTATTTATGCATGTGTGTGTGTATTGATGTGTGTGGAGTCATACGTTCAGACATACCGGTATGTCATTTCTTAGTATCATCTGTAACTTGATACATTTTAATTTGATTTGCATTCAACCCATTGTACCTGTGTTATTCCAAACTATGGGGAGACGGACCGTTGTTTTTCTTCTTTGGTCTATTAATTCATTTATTCCTTTATTCCTCAGTTTTTCGCTAAACCTCCATCAAGCTTAGAAAAAAAACCCTAGACCCCCCTTCAAGATAAATTTGTACATTTTTCGGTAGAAAAATGTCCCGGCCAAAGGCCAATTCCTTCTAAAATGTCCCGGCCAAAGGCCAATTCCTTCTAAAATTACAGGCTCGCTTTCGCTCGCCAGGAATAAATCGACACCTAAATGGCACGAAGGGTCCAAACATTGACAAAGAAATTGGGTCAAAGGTCATAAAATCCCCAAACTAATGGAACCAACGTCATAACATCTCAAAACTAGTGGGGCTAAACATTACGGGGAGGGGGGGGGGGGGTCCAGAAAAACGGTCCGTCTCCCCTTAACTCATCATAGAATGTCCGCAGTTTCCCATTTTCCCTGGTGTGTGTTAAGAGTCTATAATTAGTAGCTGTTGATGCCTGGCCTCCTTTAAGGGGGGTCACCGGCTTTTTTTTTGTCTCTCTCTCCCTCCTTTTTTCTCTTTCTCTGACTTGTATCCATTCGGCCCCATTCAGCCGACTGTTTTAAGAAGTTTATCCCCGTCCAGGTGTCGATTTCTTTCTTCCAGCATTGTGTGGAGAAATCCGGCTTCGCCGAAGAGATTTTACGATCTAAAAATGTACAAATTTAACTTGCTGTCAAAACAAAAATATATATATGCTGGCTCGCGGGAAAATATTGACACCTGGATGAGGGTAAACGTCTTAAAACAGTAGACTGAATGGGGCCGAATGGATACAAGCCAAAGAGAGAGAGAGAGAAAAAGAAAAAAAGGGGGGGGGGGGGTCACTGTTTCATTCCTAGGCAGTTCGGGGCTTATTGTTTCTTTGACCGGATTCTATTTTTATTTATCTATTTTTATTTCATTGATCGGAGGGCAGGGTTTTTGTTATATTCACGAGGCTTTTGATTTCATATCCTCTTTGTGAGGTTGTCAAGGGTTTTTTCCAGTTTTTTGTGAGACTGTGTGTGTGTGTGTGAATAACCAAGTGACTGTGTGTGTGTGTTTGTGTGTGAATAAGCAAGTGCCTTTTTGTGTGTGAGAGAGAGTGTGTGCGCGCGTTTGTGTGTGTGTGTGTGAACAACCAAGTGACTGCGTGCGTGTGTATGTAGAGGTGTGTGTGTGTGTGTGAATAAGAAAGCGACTGTTTGTGTGAGAGAGAGAGAGAGAGAGAGAGAGAGAGAGAGAGAATATGTGTGTGCGCGCGCGTGAGTCCTATCCGAATGAATTTCTCCAGTAACCCCAACATCTGTCATTACAATTACATATCCAGTTATTTCTTCTCAACAGTATTTTTTGAGAGGGAAGGATTCTGTTTCTGTGTTCCCATATTCTTCTTTCTTAAGGGGAGATTTCCACTTGAGGGATTTTTTTCTTGACTCCTTTCTCCCTCATGTTTAGCCCCATTGCTTTTCTAATTTTAAGACGTTCTCCCTATTATTTTGACGATTGTAAGAACCTTCGACCCATTTCTGTCAATTTCAAGACCTTTCGTGCCATTTAGGTGTCGATTTTATCCTGGCGAGCGATAGCGAGCCTGTAGTTTAAGAGGAACCGGCTTTTAGCCGGGACATTTTTCTACCGAAAAATGTACAAATTTATCTTGAAAGCCGGGCTCAAAGGGGTGTAATCTTAAGCTTGATGGAAATCTAGAGACCAAACTAAAAACCTCCCCTTAATGTTTCTTTATTTTTCCTTTTGTTTGGTTTCTTTTGAGATTTGTTCTTTTGTTCCCCTGTCCTTTTGTTGTCTCTCTCTTGTTTCTCTGGCTGTGGAGGGTTGTTAAGGGGGGTCACCGGCTTTTTTTCATCTTTCTCTGGCTTGTATCCATTCGGCCCCATTCAGCCTAATGTTTTAAGACGTTTATCCCCGTCCAGGTGTTGATTTCTTCCTGGCGAGCGATAGCGAGCCAGCATTGTATGGAGAAATCCGGCTTCGCCGGAGAAATTTTCTAATTTTAAGACGTTCTCCCTATTATTTTGACGATTGTAAGAACCTTCGACCCATTTCTGTCAATTTCAAGACCTTTCGTGCCATTTAGGTGTCGATTTTATCCTGGCGAGCGATAGCGAGCCTGTAGTTTAAGAGGAACCGGCTTTTAGCCGGGACATTTTTCTACCGAAAAATGTACAAATTTATCTTGAAAGCCGGGCTCAAAGGGGTGTAATCTTAAGCTTGATGGAAATCTAGAGACCAAACTAAAAACCTCCCCTTAATGTTTCTTTATTTTTCCTTTTGTTTGGTTTCTTTTGAGATTTGTTCTTTTGTTCCCCTGTCCTTTTGTTGTCTCTCTTGTTTCTCTGGCTGTGGAGGGTTGTTAAGGGGGGTCACCGGCTTTTTTTCATCTTTCTCTCCTTTTCTCTCTTTCTCTGGCTTGTATCCATTCGGCCCCATTCAGCTAATGTTTTAAGACGTTTATATCCCCGTCCAGGTGTTGATTTCTTTCCTGGCGAGCGATAGCGAGCCAGCATTGTATGGAGAAATCCGCTTCGCCGGATGTAATTTTTTTCCTGATTTTTTTCTATCGACAAAAATGATCAAATTTTAGCTTGCTGTCAAAACAACAAATGTATATATATATAACCTGGCAGTCGCTAAAAACCCAACCCAAAAAACCGCTCGCCGAAAATATTGACCACCTGGATGGGGGTAAACGTCCTAAAACAGCAGGCTGAATGGGGACCGAATGGAATACAAGCCCAAAGAGAGAGGGAGAGAATAGATAAAAATATTGCGAGGGTGGGGGTCCCCTTAAAAAGCCAAAAAGCCTTTTTTATTAGTTCCCTTTTCACTCCGGTTCTGGGTCTTTGGGTATTTAGTGGGTTTCTTTGATCTGGAGTTCTTTTTGGAGTTCTTTTGGTTTATTTATTAATTTGGTGACCGGTCAACTCAACCAGTAGACCATTTCAACCAGTAACTCTCAACCAGTACCAAAAATCAAAAAACCATACGGTTAGATTAGGTTAGTACGATATTTTTGGCTATATTTTTGGGCCACTGGTTATTGTGGTTGGTCTGGGTCTGGGTTAATTTGGCACTGGTTGAGAGCTACTGGTTGATATGGTTTACTGGTTGAGATGACATGCAACCCTTTATTTTATGTATTTTATTTTTATTTATTTATATATTTATTTTTCCTAGTCAATGTTTTATTTATATATCGATTTTCCTCATTTATTTATGTATTAATAATTTTAGTTTATATCTGATCTGCGATATCACTCTGTGGTAGGCTATTCCGGGTGTTTTTTTTTGTTTTTTTTTTTTTTTTTTTTTTTTTCAAGGAATGGCATATATATAATATTTAGGTTTGTGTGGCCTACTTACTATATTTATATGCTCTTGGATATTATTATTTATGTATTTTTTGTATACATTCGATTTATTTCCCTTAACACCTAACGAGCGAGCGGCCTAGGCGGCAATTTATATTATGTAATATTTAAGTAACCGCCCAGGTGGGTTGTTTTTACCCCTAAATAGGGTTGTTTACAGTGATCATTTTTATGGCTAAATAGACCCAGAGCGTAAAAAAACAAGTATCTATTCCCTGAAACAAGGCATCAAACAGAGCTTTCCAATGCCATAAAGTGACCACACCCAACCATCCTTGTACGAACCGCTTAGTTTTTCTGTTTTCCCCCTTGGCAACGATCCGCCGTCAACACGAGTGGCAGAACACGCATGTAATTAGGTTACTTTCCTCCGTACATAATTCCCTGTGTAGCGAGTGTGGAGGGGGAAGGAAGGGTGGTTTTCCATTTCAGTTGGCGCCACCGCGGTGGTGTGGGCGACGGTCATAAGCCTTCTCACCACCCAAGCAAAACGTTAAAACATTCTCTCACTCCCCGTTCAGCTCCACTCCGACATCCCTTCTCTCTGCAACATTACGTGCTGAAAAATGGCACACAGCGACAATAAGTTGAGCGCCGCCAAAAAGGGTTAAAGGGAGGCAGTGAGGTAAAAAAATGCGACCCTTCCATTTGAGAACCGCCAAAGCAATATTCATCACACGATTTTGTTTTTGTCTAAAATGTTTCTTTTAAAACATTGGAGAATAACATAGGAGTGCAAAATATAAACCCATACGCATCCCTAACAACAACCCCTCCACCCCACCCAGAACCTAAGTTTGACATTGACCCAAGCCCACAGCTGCTCCCCCAAAAAATGTTTTTGTAATTTTTGGTCTAAACATGCTTCTTTCAACAATAATATAATATCATACTGAGGGGCAATAAACACACACCCATATTACGATTGACATATCCCTCCGTCCTTCCCTCCCCCCATCCCTCCCTCCCTCCCTAAAAACACCCATATGACATCCCTCCCCTCCCCCCTCCCTTCCCCTTCCCATCCCTCCCAATCCCTCCCCCCTTCCCTCCCCACATCCCCCCTCCCTCCCCCTCCCATCCCTTCCCCCCCCCCTTCCCCCAGCCTCCCCCCCCCCTCCCATCCCTCCCCCCTCATCCCTCCCCCCCCAAAAATCCCTCCCCACCCCCTCCCCCCCAGTCCCTCCCCTCCCCCCCCCCCCTTCCTATGACATCCCTCCCGACCCCTTCCCATCTCCTCCCCCCCCCCCCCCCCCCCCCCTAACACCCATATATAATACATATATATATATATATAATAATTCACCCATTTGCACAACCCATAGGCCATATAGTCCCATATATAGTGTGTAGAAGGGGAACGAAGCAGAGAATATACATTTTAGTAGTTTCAATTTGAAGTTACCAATATATGATTTCTGGAAATCGCAGACGAAAGACAAAAGGTATATTGTCTCAATTTGTTCGCGAGAAATGGTTTAGAACTGTAGATACTCCTAAAAAATCAAAAAACATCACGTATTTCTACAATGTAGCTATTAGAGAAAACGATAGTAGCCAGAGATTTTTATGGTATATTATAGTATACCATAAAAATCTCTGGCTACTATCGTTTTCTCTAACAGCTACATTGTAGAAAACGTGATTTTAGGAGTATCTACAGTTGTAAACCATTTCTCGCGAACAAATTGAGACAATATACCTTTTGTCTTTCGTCTGCGATTTCCAGAAATCAAATATTGGTAACTTCAAATTGAAACTAGTAAAATGTATATCCTCTGCTTCGTTGCGCTTCTACACAGTATAAATGGGACTATATGGCACCTGTTTAGCGTGCTCAAACTGGCCGCTCCTCTAATATGTTCCCTGAATTGACCTATTTTATGTCGAAAATTGCGCCACAAATGTATATACAGTATATATATACCGGTATATATATATTATATCTTTTTTTTTCAGCACCTTCAATTATTCAATATGGGAAGGCGAGCACGCTAAGTTGTAGGTGATGATTGTAGGATACGCCATAAAAAAATTGCGTGAAATTTGAATGATTTTTCGATGTTTTGAATATTATTACATATGCGATGAAATTCACGCGCGCACATAGAGTGATGGATTTTTCAGCAAGTCTTAGCATTTCCATCGGTATTAAAATGGTATAATGCCAGAAACAAAATATCTTATACAGGATGAATTGGGGATGTAAAGCTCAGCCTCCATCCAGCCTCCCCCCCTCCATACCCTTAAACTTAAATTTGTTTTGAAAGCCTGCCGGCCAGTGACTCTTCTTTGATTTCCCATGGAATGATTTCTGCTTCCATGGCCGGGGACCCTCGGAGAGTGCTGACCGCATTACCGAGGTAATCCTATCGGGCATGGAAGCATACATTCCATTCTCTTTCTCTCAGACTAATGCTAAACAATCTTGGTTTACTCACGCCTGTTCTACTGCTGTCCGCAATAAGGAGGAAGCATTCAAACGGTACCCGACGCCTTAAAACTCAAGAATCTCATTCATTCTATGTTTCTGCCCTGAGTCAAGTCAAATCTGTTCTTCGGCTTGCCAAGCACTCTTTCATCAATAGTAAATGCACTGAACTATCTAACTCTAGCTCTTCCCAAGCTTTCTGGCATCTAGCCAAACCAACAATTTTTCTTCCTCGTCTTTCGCTCCCCTTTTCCACTTTGATGGCACAACCATTACTTTTTCCTCTGACAAAGCTGAACTCTTCGCTC
>CM064519.1:16071372-16115158 GCA_032716605.1 Paralithodes platypus | reverse complement strand
TACACCCCCTTGAGTCCCTTCCCAGATAAATTTGTAAATTTTTCGGTAGGAAAATGTTACGGCCGAAGGCCGGTTCCTCTTAAATTACAGCCTGGCTATCGCTCGCCCGGATAATAAAACTTGAACTGAATGGCACGAAAGGTCTTAATATGGGGTTAAGTTCTTAAAATCGCTAATAATGGGGACAACACGTTTATAATATCAAAAGCAATGGGGCTAAACATGAGGGAGAAAGGGGTCAAGAAAAAAATCCCTCAAGTGGAGATCTCCCCTTAAGAACGATGTTGAAAATATTTTATATCAACACCTGCACAATAACTCTTTATATCTCCATCATAAATCATTAGCATTTTTGTCTTCAACATTTTTACCAACTGCATAATGCTTCCTTACCAACTTCTTCGTAGAATTAATTAACTTGACTTACAATTTGACCACCATTTCGGTTTCGAGTCACCACCGTTATCAAACACAACCATTATCACCTCATTATCACTAGCTACAAACAGATAGATATATAGATGTATAGATAGATAGATGGATAGTTTATAGACCACAGTCAAATATAAAAACGCATCAGTGATTTCAGGACCATAATGATTGTCCCGACGTATTTTTTTTATAAATATTCAAATGTTCCTTACTTGCAGCCCTTTATACTTGTGACTCTTAATTTCGTTTCTGTTTTCTCTTTAGTTTTATCAGGAAACAATTACTTGCAGGCCTGAACAAAACAGTACCTAATCAGTACGTATTTCAGCATTATTATAGAAACCATATATCACAAGCAAGGTATATCTCACATCCACCATTAACCCTCTCCGCCATATGACGCAATTTTGAGCCTATTGGGGATACTTTAAAGCCTTTGTTACCATCAGGGGTATTTAGAAACCTTTAGTTTAGTTACTTCAACCTCTGCAGTTGTCTTTGAGTTAGCTGTGTTGAGCCTATTGGGGATACTTTAAAACCTTTGTTCCATCCGGGGTATCTTTAGAAACCTTTAGTTTAGTTACTTCAACCTCTGCCGTTGTCTTTGAGTTAGCTGTGGGCAGAAAACTAATTTTGGAGAGGTAATTATAAGAGTGGGAGAACTCTATTTTGTATTGCTAATCTGGCAACCTCTGCGTCATTTGAGTCTGAAGGGGTTAATAAACTGTCTCACTCTCCTACAATGCCATGACTCACTATGCTTCAGGTTATCCCTATGGTAACTCTACCTACTAAGAGCATCGCATTGGGGAGATATCCACTTGAGGGATTTTTTTCTTGACCCCCTTCTCCTTCATGGTTAGCCCCATTGCTTTTGAGATTTTAAGACGTTCGCCCCATTAGTTTGGCGATTTTAAGAACCCTCGCCCCATTTCTGTCAATTTTAAGGACCATTTCGTGACATTTAGGTGTCGATTTTTTTCCTGGCGAGAGGGGTGGCGTAGCGAGCCTGTAATTTTAAGGGGACCGGCCTTTGGCCGGGAAATTTTTCTACCGAAAAATGTACAAATTTTATCTTGAAGGGGAGGTCTAGGGGGAGGGATGTTAAGAAGCTTGATGGAAGTCTAGGGAATCAACTAAAAACCTCCCCTTAATGAGTAGACGGCCTTCCTAAGCTGTACAAAATCGTCTAATAGTAGCCAGAACACAGTGCAAAGTACATGACCGGTACAGAAGGGGTTAATTAGTAACATATAATACCACCTGTTCCGTTAACGTTACCTTGATCTTTAACTCTAGCAGGGCAATTGTCTCTTATTAAATTTCTATCTATCTATCTATTGCCTGACGCCGTGATCCCCGAAGGGGTGGCCACGAACGAAAAAACCGCCTCCCCATGCACCTCTGTCCCCCTAGTCAGTCGACGCCCCTCACCCCCAACCAGCACCGCCTTCATTCATGTAGTTCCTCACCTCACATTCCTTCCACGTCCTATTCGGTCTACCTCCTCCCCCTCGTCCCTGCCACCTCGCTCTCGGTACACCCTCTTAGTCATTTTTTCTCTCGCTTTCCATACGTTCCATATGTCCGAAAAACCGATCTCAAGTTGTTCCTTTTCACACTTTCCAGCACATCTACCTCCACACCACACTCCTTCGTACTTTCCTCATTAGTCTGTCTATCTATCCCTCCATGTAACTCCGCACGCACTCCTTAAGTAATTCATTTCCACTGCTCTCACTCTTGGTCTGAGTCTCCTCAACCCAACGTCCAATGCTCGCTTCCGTTAAGTCAGTGTCCGGGATTACCACACAGTTTCCTGCACGGACTTCTTCACTTCCATACTGACCACCCTCATTTCGTTGTTACTGGCTTTTTAGCGTTCCTACAACCCTCTTCCCCTGTTGTACCCTCTCCCGCACCTCTTCATCCATAGTCCCATCTTTACTCAACACACTGCCCAGATACTTAAAAGAGTTGACGATCTCCATAGCCTGACCGTTCAGCTTCACCTCACACTCTGTGACTTCACCCCTTTCGAAGACCATAACCTTGCTCTTCCCCGTATTTACCTTCAAATTTATTAAATTTACTGTGGCTAATACTAGGGTAACCAATTTACGGTCGATTAAGGGGAGGTTTTTAGTCGATTCCCTAGACTTCCATCAAGCTTAAACTTACTCCCCCTTGACCCCCTTTCAAGATAAATTTGTAAATTTTTCGGTAGAAAAATGTCCCGGCCGAAGGCCGGTTTCCCTTAAATTACAGGCTCGCTATCGCTCGCCAGGAAAAAAACGACACCTAAATGGCACGAATGGTCTTAAAATTGACAGAAATGGGGCGAGGGTTCTTAAAATCGCCAAACTAATGGGGCAAGCGTCTTTAAATCTCACAAGGAATGGGGCTAAACATGAGGGAGAAAGAGGTTCAGAAAAAAATCTTCCAGGTGGAAATCTCCCCTTAAGCATCATGTCGATGTGGCATGTTGCACGACTCTTGCTGGAGTCTCAAGAGGTGGAGCGTAATCTAGGTTGTGTTATACCGAAACGTTGATCTATCCGGGACTTGGCCATTTGGAGCTTTTCGTGGGTGATTTTGTTCAGACTGATACACGAATTCTAGTGCATTTTCTGAGTGTTATTTCGCCAGGTTAAGGGGAGGTTTTTAGTTTGTTTCCTACTCCTCCAGCAATCTTAAATTGTTACCCCCTTGACCCCCTTTCAAGATAAATTTGTACATTTTTCGGTAGAAAAATGTCCCGGCCGAAGGCCGGTTACTCTTAAATTACAGGCTCGCTATCGCTCGCCAGGATAACATCGACATCTAAATGGCACGAATGGTCTTAAAAGTGACATAAATTGGGTGAAAGTTCTTAAAATCGCCAAACTAATGGGGCGAACGTCTTAAAATCTAAAAAAATAATTGGGCTAAACATGAGGGAGAAAGGGGTAAAGATAAAAATCCCTCCAGTGGAAATCACCCCTTAAAGGGGAGGGGAGGTATTTGTTTTATATTATATACCCCTTTCTCCCTTATGTTCAGCCCCACTTAGTTCATATCATCACCAACCCAGTAATTAACTTGCAAATAAACCTAATTCAATAAAATCAATGAAATGATTACATGTGGCACTCCAAGGATTCGAACCTAGGATACTCACGCCGAAATTCCGCTCACTAACCATTACGCCATCAAGACAATTAAAGGTTTATGCACAAGCTCACGATATAGTTTGCAATTACCAAAGAAGGGAGTGAGAGAAGGTGCGAGGCGAAACATATGAATCTTATAAAGCCATGTTTCTCTCCCTCTCTGTATATACCTTTATTCACAGAGATTACTAATTACTTCAGTGTCAAGGCCATCCAATATCATTCGTAATGCTTATTTTTTGTTTACGTAATAATAGAGCGAATATATGTGATGTACTACTTTATTGTGCTGAATGGTCCTGTAAGCCAATACAATAGCATATACCGGTAGTTAATTGGAAAAAAAAAAAAAGCTAAATAAATCTGAAAGGCTAACATTGCAAATTGCATGTCTAATATTACGAGTAGGCTAATCAAGGAAAGTTTCAAAGTATAATATATTCCATGGAATTAAAATTTAAATCGTGAACTGTGTTTCTACCAATGTACTCATAAAACACGTTGAAGAAAGGCAACTTAATTCAGAGTTTTAATTAACCCCTCAACCTAATCAGTTGCTCACGTCCGTAGCCATTGCAGGGGCCTTTGATTATTATTCATTTTTGATTGCCCTTGCACCGTCCTTACATTTGCCGTTTTAAGGGGGAGGTAGTTGCTTTTTCTGGACCCTATCTCTCTCATGCTTAGCCCCATTAGTTTTGAGATTTTAAGATATTCGCCCTGTTAGTTTGTCGAGTTAAGACCCTTTGTCCCATTTCTTAATCAATATAAAGACTTCGCGCCATTTAGGTGTCCATATTTTCCTGGCGAGCGATAGTGAGCCTGTAATTTTTAAAGAAACGGCCTTTGGCCAGGACATTTTTCTACCGAAAAATTTACAGATTAATCTCGCAGGGGGATCTTGACGATATTATATAAATCTCGATGGAGGTCTAGGGAGGAAACTAAAACAATGATGAATACATAAATAAATAAAGGAATAAACAAATAATTATACCCTACCCCCTTAAGGGGAGATTTCCACTTGAGGGAATTTTTTTCTTGACGCCTTTCTCCCTCATGTTTAGCCCTATTGCTTTTCTAATTTTAAAACGTTCGCCCCATTATTTTTGACGATTTTAAGAACCTTCGATCCATTTCTGTCAATTTTAAAACTTTTCGTGCCATTTAGGTGTCGATTTTATTCTGGCGAGCGACAGCAAGCCTGTAATTTAAGAGGAACCGGCTTTCAGCCGGGACATTTTTCTACCGAAAAATGTACAAATTTATCTTGAAAGGGGCTCAAGGGGGTGTAACCTTAAACTTGATGGATATCCAGAGACCAAACTAAAAACCTCCCCCTTAATAACTGTCCCTTGCTTACGGTTTCCTGTCGCTACATTATGCAATCTTCATTCATACGAAAGGTGAAGTCGCTCTCGAAATTAAGTCGGTGTCACATGAGGCATTATGCCGGTGATATTTATCAGAAATTTATGCTTACAGGGTCAACATTTAAGCTTGGTCAGAGTTTTAGCCACGAAAGTTGAATGACCTCTAATCCAGTTCCCGATACCAGTGCAGAGAGTCCAAAAATATTCCCCAGATAATAACAATAACCCCCCAAAAAAACGCTCACAGAAAATGGCTGGAAAAATAAATACTCGTCTGAAACCGCCTCGACTCGGGTATACAGTATATGAAAGCAACACATTGACTCGGTAGGGTTTCTTATGATTGTTGTTGGGTAATTGGTTGTCTTTGTTCTCTGTCGTGCGTCCCTTGTGTGTGTGTTTGTGTGTTGTGGTGAGTGCCAACGTTTGTGGAGAAAAAGGTCTTAGCCCAGAACCGGGAACGTGAGGTTTTATTAACGTTTCAGTCGCCATTTTCTGTTTGGTAATTGTTTCTCTCTCTCTTTCTCTCTCTCTCGCTCTCGCTCTCTCTCGCTCTCTCTCGCTCTCGCTCTCTCTCTCGCTCTCGCTCTCGCTCTCGCTCTCTCGCTCTCGCTCTCTCGCTCTCTCTCTCTCTCTCTCTCTCTCTCTCTCTCTCTCTCTCTCTCTCTCGTGCTCCCCGTATGTGTTTGTCGTGGGTGCCAACGTTTGTGGAGAAATAATCATAATATACTTGTGCCTGTTTTTTTGGTCTATTGATTAATTTATTAATTTATGTTCAAGATAAGTGTGTACATTTTTCGGTAGAAAAATGTCGCGGCCGAAGCCCTGTTCCTTCTAAAATTTAAATTATTGCTCGTCAGGAAAAAATCGACAGCTAAATGGCACGAAAGGCCTTTATATTGACAAAGAAATTGGGCGAAAGGTCATAAAATCGACAAACTAATGGAACGAACGTCTTACAAGCTCAAAACAAATATGCTAAACATGAAGGAGAAGGCGGCCCACAGAAAGCGGACTACCTTCCCCTAAACATGAAGGAGAAGGCGGCCCACAGAAAGCGGACTACCTTCCCCTAAACATGAAGGAGAAGGCGGCCCACAGAAAGCGGACTACCTTCCCCTAAACATGAAGGAGAAGGCGGCCCACAGAAAGCGGACTACCTTCCCCTAAACATGAAGGAGAAGGCGGCCCACAGAAAGCGGACTACCTTCCCCTAAAGTTCAAGGATGACCTATAGGAGGCGGAATGTGGTGGATTAGTTAATGGATTACTAATTTAAAATAATATAAACATTGACTTGGCTATTATATTAACAACATAAGCTTCAAAGAACAATTAAAACAAAGCAAATGTGTATTTAATTATTCTCTCTTATCTGTTCGTCTGCACGTGTATTTAGATATATACTTTTGTTTTGTTTTAAGGGGAGATTTCCACTTGAGGGATTTTTGTCTTGACTCCTTTCTCCCTCATGTTTAGCTCCATTGTTTTTTGTAGTTTTAAGACGTTCGCCCCATTATTTTTGACGATTTTAAGAACTTTCGACCCATTTCTGTCAATTTTAAGACCTTTCGTGCCATGTAGGGATCGATTTTATCCTGGCGAGCGATAGCGAGCCTGTAATTTAATAGGAACCGGCCTTCGGCCGGGAAATTTTTCTACCGAAAAATGTACAAATTTATCTTGAAAGGGGGTCAAGGGGGTGTAATTTCAAGCTTGATGGAAGTCTAGGAAACACACTAAAAACCTCCCCTTAAGTGACAATTACAAAGTGGTGTATAATCTATCTTATTCTAGTGCCCTTATAGTTTATCCTCTTAAATATTTACTTGCAACATGTGTGCGAGGAGTGGTGTGCCTGTATAACGTCTGGACCCCAACAAAAGTCAGAAATGAATGGCGGAAGTTCATGGCGCTGTTAACCCTTCTTCACGACAAAAACCCGGCCCCTCACACCAAGGATAAGCCGGGATAAGGGGGGTCACCGGCTTTTTGTTTCTTTCTCTCCTTTTCTCCCTTGCCCTGGCTTGTATCCATTCGGCCCCATTCAGCCAACTGTTTTAAGACGTTTATCCCCATCCAGGTGTCGATTTCTTCCTGGCGAGCGAAAGCGAGCCAGCATTGCATGGAGAAATCCGGCTTCGCCGGAGACACTTTTCTATCGAAAAATTTACAAATTTAGCTTGCTGTCAAAACAAAAAAATATATATATGCTGGCTCGCTACCGCTCGCCAGGAAAATATTGACACCTGGATGGGGGTAAACGTCTTAAAACAGTAGGCTGAATGGGGCCGAATGGATACAAGCCAAAAAGCGTGGGAGAGAAAGAGAAAAAAAAAGGCGAGGTGGGCTCCCTTAACAGTATGCACGAAAAGCTTAGTTTAGCTTTAGTACGGGTAACTTGCAAGAACTTATCTCCTGTAGCACGATATGTATGGAATGTGTATGTATGTATGTATGTATGTGTGTATGTATGTAACTAAATATGTATGTATGTATATACTCAGGCACATACCCCATTGCTGGAGGTGGCCGACACGAGACAGAGCCCGAACAGAAATAATATTTAAAGTTCCTATTCTCAGGGTCCGGGATCACTTTCGCGTTCCCTCACCCCTTTCTCCGTCTCGTTGAGTAGGATAATTTTACAAGGGGAGGAGGATTCCTAGCCCCCTGCCCCCAGAAAGAAAAGTAGTATAAGAGACAGAAAGAGAAGGCTAAGGTTGGCTAGAGGATACCAAACCTTACTCTAGATAGGACCAGCCTTCACCCTATGTGGAATGTGTACTAAGTCAGAAATCACAGAAATTCATATTCGTAAGTAATCCAGAGCATTAATATTAGTTAAATTTTAAACTACTCTAATAAGTTGGAAGTCATTCCGCTTGTAAATGCTGTTGAGAATGATTATATATATCTAAATAGGTGAAATATGTTTTTAGTATTGATTATGAATATCTTAGTTATATCACGTGACTTTAAGATTTACTATATAGAAATTATGCATATTAACAGATTTATTGTAATTATTTTCCTTGCATATGAATCTTTCTTACTGATCTGTTTAAGTAAGGGGGCAGGCATAATATGACTGAAAACACACATTTGTAGTGTTCCTGTTACTCACCGTTTTGGATTAATAGTCTTTATGTGTATTAGTTCCAGACCGTGAGCACAGGGTTGTATGGGTAGCTGAATGAGTGCGCTTAACTCTGGATATGTATAGTACTTTTTCACGACTCAGAAAAGTATGCATGTGCCAGATCCGGTACGCCGACTTTAGAAATCAATTGCCGGCAAACCCATAGCGATATATATATATTTTTAAATTGCTAAAATAAATATATATATTGAGTAATCTTATGTTAGGAGTTAATATAATTAATTTGTAAATTATATATATTTTAGTTCCTTTAATCTCTCTCTCTCTCTCTCTCTCTCTCTCTCTCTCTCTCTCTCTCTCTCTCTCTCTCTCTCTCTCTCTCTCTCTCTCTCTCTCTCTCTCTCTCTCTCTCTCTCTCTCTCTCTCTCTCTCTCTCTCTCTCTCTCTCTCTCTCGACTGTAATCTATAGGTATGGTAAATACACACACACACCAGACTTTGATCTATAGGTACACACACACACACACACCAGACTGTGATCAATAGGTATATACACACACACACACGCACACACACCAGACTGTGATCTATAGGTATACACAACACACACACACACACACACACACACACACACACACACACACACAACACACAACACACACAACACACACACACACACACACACACACACACACAGCCCGTAGCCTAGTAGGTAGGAGCTCTCGTCTCACACACGAGGGGTCGGGGGTTCAATCCCCGGCCGGGCGGAGACAAATTGGGCTTGTCTCCTTTCATGTGGTGCCTCAGTCACCTAGCTGGTAAATAGGTCCTGGAATAAGTGGACGACGTTGTGACGTCCCATCTGGGGTTGGCAAAAATGGTACAAGGCGAGATGGGTATCATATGGTTCACCTAAGCTGATGGCTACCTAAGCCTTCGGGCGAGACGGTACCGTCTATAGTGAGAATGGTACCATACAGATCCACCCTAAGCCTTCGTTTCCGATGTCGCCAATTGGCTAAAAATACAGACTACACACACATCCACAGCCATTCCAACGATACACAACACCTACACATATAGGAGGCGGGTAACGAGCACTCACTCCCGCAATACACACACACACACACACACACTCGTAGTTCATGTGGATGAGATGAAGGAAGGATGGAAAGGTTGATGGGAGCCTCCAGAGTGATGGGAATTGAAAAGATTGGAAATCGGTTAAGGGGGGGGGGGGGGGGGCACATTTATTTCCTCATTTATGTACAGTATCTTTTTATAATTATTTTAGTTTCCTCCGTAGACTTCCATCAAGCTTAAAAAAAAAAAAAAAAAAAAAAACTCCTTCAAGATAAATGTGTACATTATTTTTTGGCTATCCATGGGTCATACGATTTATATGGTAACTTTTTCGGTATAATGCAGTTGTGTTATGAAATGGGTACACAACATTGTAGTTCCTGCGTATGTCCTACAAAATTCTCACTTACAGCAAATAGGAATTTCCTTGTATTGCGAAATATAATGTCAAAACTGATATGTTTTAAATTGTTTGCCTTAAACTTGGCTAGTAATATCATAGCATTATAATAATATAGAATTCCAATTGTCTAGCCTAATTACTACGAATTTCATCGAGGAAAATTAGTGTTTAACATAATAATCATTACAACAACATTATTTCCGGTTGAAAAATGATGACAAAGAGTGTGACGGTTGATGAATGAGATCTGAATTAAGGGGGAGGTAGTTGCTTTGTTGGACCCCCTTCTCCCTCATGCTATAGCCCCATTGGTTTGAGATTTGATGACGTCCCTTTCATTAGTTTGGCGATTTTGAGACCTTTCACCCCATTTCTTTGTCAATATTAAGAACTTTCGTGCCATTTAGGTGACGATTTTTTTCAGGCGACCGAAAGCGAGCCTGTAATTTTAGGAGGCAGTGGCCTTCGGCCAGGACATGTGTCTACCGAAAAAAAGTACATATTTATCTTGAAGGGGTGTCTAGGGGGCGTTTTCTTTAGCTTGATGGAGATCTAGCGAGGAAACTCAAAAATAGATTAATAAATCAATATATAGACCAAAAAACAAGCACTAACCCCATAAGCACCGGTAATTAATCATGTGTGTATGTAATCATTTGCATAGCTCAGTTGCGTATGGAAGTGTGTCGTGTATATGGTGAACAAAAAACTAGAGTAAATTACACTAGTCTGCACGAGAAACAAATGGTCTGCATTTATCTGTGTCCATCAGCATTTATCAACATGTGTCATCCGTAGATATTGTATTTTTCATTAATCTCACTCCAACACCAAACACCTCCAATTAAATTAATGAACGCATGTATGTGATCCACCGGGATTCGAACCTGGGTTATCACACACAGATTTGTAAACACTAACCATTACACCACCAATATATTTGTATATATTTTTGTTTACCCCTACAGTACCGGTGACGACTTTGTTATTTGATTTTAACTACTTTCATACGATTTTATGAATCATAGGAAGGATAAATGGTACCGTAGCTAAAAGTATTAATTGCGATAGTCGACAGCCTTTTACTTGATAAAAGGCTTGAGGTGTATGAGAGAAAGCGGTGTTGGTTGGGCAGAAGAGTGTCGGCAGACATGGGATAGAGGTCTTTGGGGGTGATGCATTCGTGGCCACACCTCCTGGGATTATGGCTTCTGGCAATAGATACATAGATATATTGTTATTCAATATATTCGCTTGAATTGCCTTCAAATACCTCTATCCAGAACAGTTCTCGGCAATTCCAGGTAAACTAATCAACTTGTGTGATTGCCTTCAGTGCTTTGATCCAAGAATCACAACCCAAAATATGATACTGTCTAGTGAAGAAGCCAATAAAATACCATTGCGAAGCCTCTTTTACTTTGAATAACTTAATATCATCCAAATTAACCTATTCATGCTTAGGATAAACCTTCCTAAACTATCCTAAGATGGAAGTTTCGTACACAGGGAATTTCGTACACATTGAACTTCGTACTCTGGGAGTTATGTACACGAGGAATTTCATATCAAGGGAATTACGTGCGCAGATTGTTTCGTACACAGATAATATAGCACATAGAGAATTTCGCACATAGAGAGTTTCGCACACAGTTTCGTACATAATTGTCTTCGTAGCGCAATGGATATATGCACTGAATTTCGGTATGAGCATCCTAGGTTCGAATCCCTGGACTGCCACATGTATTTGTTGATTTCATTAATTGAGTTTAGGAGTAAAGTCGGTTGGTGGAGGTAACATAATAATAATAGTTTTGTTCATAGAGTTTCGTATACAGAGGGTTTTACACACAGATAATTTCGTACATAGAGAGTTTCGTACATACAGAGTTCCGCACACCGAGTTTCGCACACAGAGAGTTTCGTACACAGTTAAGTTTTGCCAAGAATCGTACATATTTTGATAAACAGAGTTTCCATATTCGGTAGGTAGATGCCATATAGGCAGCAACAACTTAAAATATTATACATAATTATAGTGTACGATAACCCTATCTATCAGTCTACCTGCGCATCGGTCGGCATGGGTAAACATAAAATGTATAGAAAATATATGTAGTGTTATATGAAAGCAACTTTTAAATATATGTAGTGTTATATGAAAGCAACTTTTAAATATATGTAGTGTTATATGAAAGCAACTTTTAAACAATTCTAAACACAATTTGTAGTGAGAATTCCGCCCATGTAAACGGCCAGAAAAAAGTGTCCGCGAAGATAAAGTGGTTTGGCTTAGTCCCTCAGTGCCTCGGAAGTATACCAACATTTAGGCTGCATTTTTCTGGTCCTGGTCGCCAGTGGACGTAGCAGCTTTTTTTGCATTTCCTAAAATAAACAATTATGGGTAATCCAGAAGACCGACGAGAACATACCATGCAGTTTGCTGCATATTTAAGGGGCCCACCTCGTTTTATTGTCGCTTTCTTTATCTCTCTCTGGGTTGTATCCATTGTACCCCATTCAGCCTGCAGCATATATAAACAAAGTTGTTTTGATTGCAGGCTAAATTTGTAAATTTTTCGATAGATTTTTTTTATACGGCGAAGCCGGATTTCTCCATAACATGGTGGCTCGCTATCGCCAAACAATTGTTTCTCTTTTATCTCTCGTATCATTGATGGACTTGCATTAAGAGAGTTACCTACGAGAGCTTTTACCATCAGTTGGTATTTTCCCCCGTAACATTTCTAGGATATATTGCAGTGATATCAGAAACTAGGCGGAAGGTAGATAGGCTACATTTAGTGAACTTAATTTTTATAAATATTTTATGATAAGTTGCCAGACCATACTTGCCGACAAAGTTGAGATGAAAAAGCGATTAGTTGGGAATGTCTTCACGTTCTTTAAGTTTTATGGCCAAGTGAATTTTAAATATTGTCTTTGTCCATGTTTTGTGGATGGACATATAAAAATACAATCTTATATTAAAACAATAATAGTTAATCCTTTCAGGGTACGAGGGTATTTATTCTGGCTATTAGTAGACGATTTAATTCAGATTAGGGAGGAGTTTAGGGAGTCTTAGTATTAATAGAAATAGACTTTACCCCTCTAATTCCCTAAGGGACCCACTAAAACTAAATGTAATTGTGTAATATTTGCCAGGATAGAATTCATATGTGCCCATGATTAATTACCAGAGCTTAATCAATACTCCATTCATCAACCATATCACACCCTGTTATTATCATATGAAATTACTATAGTTAGAGTTATGTTAAATAATGTTAAGAAGTAATGCTAAGATATGTTGCAGACTCCATATTTTATTAATCCAAAAATTATGTATGGTATGGTCCTGCTTAAGGGCGTCCCGACCCTGCCAGACATTAAAATGACCTTGTACTTCCCAAAATCGGGTACAATGCCCTGTAAGGTCAAGGCAAGGTCAACAGAGTAATGGAAAGGACGCGTCAAGGCGTGGACACCCTCATCTTTTTATAACGCGCCAATAAAGTCGGAACGGTTAGCTCTGGGTCAATGCCGTAACTATGCGGGCGTATGGGATGGGTGGGCCGCAATAAAGATGGTGGGAGGTCCATGTGGACGGAGGGAGGGTGGTGAGGGGTCATGACGGAGCAGTGCAGACGCATGAAAGGTAGGGGGCCCTGGATCAGCCAAGGAATGTGGAATATACGCTATGTGTGTTGGGGGTAGGTTGGGGGAATGTCGGGTCAACACGCTTTGAGGATATTGCCGAGACAGCACAGTCATTTCGCAGTCATGCGTGGCCCGGTGGCAGGGACACGGTCTAGGACTCTAGGCAATGTCGGATGTATGGGTGCCAAACACCATGGTCGCTGCATAGTCTCCCAAATTTGGTCCAGGCCCCAAAATCCATAAAGTCAGACAAAGACGGCTAAGGTCTTATTGACAAAGTAGTGTGTGTTAATGAGGCTCAACTCCCAGGTGCCTTTTCTATAACTTTTGAGTCTTGTCTGTGCCTTATATATTTGTTATCTGTCATGTCTGTGTTATAACTGTTTTATCTTTGTTATATGTGTTTTGTCTACCTTGTATGTGCCATATTTTAGCCTTGTCTGTCTCACTTGTACATGCTTTATCTTTAATTAAAGTGTTCAATCTAATCTCTGTTTACTAAACATATCCACTATCTATCTATCTATATGCTCAGGCCCAATCCCCGTTTTTCCTATTTATATTTGTAATTTCTATTTCATTCTATTTTATATCTCCACAGACATACATAAAACCAGAACCTTCAGTCCCCCCCCCCAAAAAAAAAGAAAAAAAAAAGAAAAAAAAACTAAAAACAGTGATAGAATGCCATATTTCAAGGCGAGTTAAAATGAAAATGTCTGGACACAGAGCTAAAACACAGTTAACCCTTTCACGCATTTATGACGCAGAGGTTGCCAGATTAACAATAAGAAATAGAGTTCTCTCACTTATAATTACCTCTCCAAAATTAGTTTTCTGCCCACAGCTAACTCAAAGACAACTGCAGAGGTTGAAGTAACTAAACTAAAGGTTTTTAAATACCCCTGATGGTAACAAAGGCTTTAAAGTATCCCCAATAGGCTCAAAATCGCATCATTTGTCGGAGAGGGTTAAAGTCATAGGATGACGGCAAAGACAGATTGAGGGAGATTTCCAGAGCCTACTTATTGAATAGAATCCCCTCAGTGTAATGTGAATCTAATCTGTTATATATATGTGTCTTATCTCTGTATAGTAAACCTTCCCAGCGTATCTAATATGTTATATATATGAATCTTTTATCTCTGTATACTAAACCTACGTTAAGACACAAACCTTCCCTCCCAGGCGCCTCTCCTCAAACTTGTGTCGCCAAAGTTCGTCCTCCCGGGATCCCCACAACCTTCCTCTCCCTCATTTTTTCTTGGGTGGTCGTCAGAGTTTCCTTAAGGGGGGATGGGTCGTTTTTATTTGCTCATTTATGTATCTTTTTATTATTTTATTAGTTTCCTCCCTAGACCTCCATCAAGCATAATAAAATACCCGCCCAAGACACTTCTTCAAGATATATTTGTACACTTTTCAATAGAAAAATGACCCGGCCAAAGGCCAGTTTCTCTTAAATTACAGGCTCGCTATCGCTCGCTAGGATTTTTGTTACACCTAAATGAGACAAAAAGTCTTAATATAGGCAAAGAAATGGGGTGAACGGTCTTAAAATCGCCAAACTAATGGGCCAAGCGTCATAAAATCTTAAAAATGAATGGGGCTAAACATGAGGAAGAAGGGGAACCAGAACAACGGCCCATCTCCCTTAAGTTACCCACCGGCTATTCACCAGGCAAACTGCTCGGGCGGACGGCTTGTGGAGGCGTGTTTGCTACTTGATAATGAGGAGACTAGAGTGTTTATCTGAATATATAACTATTTTGTTTACATGTTGTTGTTGTGGGAAGATATATTGACCATTGTTATTTGTCCTTGGTGAAAATGGTCCCTCTGTTCGTGCACGTTATATGTGAATAGTACACAGCCATTGTTCACGTTAGTCTGGTGCCAGCATATGTTTTATTTACACACACTAACGCGCACACGCGCGAGCACACACACACACACATAGTAATGAAATAAAACACTGTGGGAAAATAGACGAAAGTTTGGTGTTCCATTGTTTCATTTTTCCTAGCGAGTTTTACTATGCACAGACACACACACACACATATTATATATATATATATATATATATTGTTACGTATCTTGATCCTCAGGTGGTTAACTTGATGAATCTAGATAGCACAGAGATATATATTACGGTATCAGTCAGCTGAAGGCAAAACAAAAGTAAAATCTAATAAAATAATTTCCTGTTGTTGCTTCCTTTCCTTTTGGATCTTAGGACTTAGTATCCTTTATTGACTGATACTCTTTAATTATAAAAAATACTGAAACTAATTAAAGTCATGTAGTATTTATAAAGAATTATTATTTAACCGAAGCTTAGTAGGCTATGGTTATGAACCGAATAAGTTATAGCTAAAGAAGGACTATTAATTTTATAAAAAGTCTTGAAAGATAAATATTAAAGTAAGAATATTTCTGTCTCTTACCCTTTTTGAAATGAATAGATAGTTTTCTTCTATGTCCTTTTATTATATTTAATGTAATTATTCTTGGTTCTTGTCTTACGTTAATAGTATTATATTATATTATCATCAGGAGTAATATCAAAGTCACATAAAAAGTTAGATATATATTTAATAATTAGTTAAATTATTTCTTAACCACGTAACATTGAGGTTTGATTATGAGTAAATAAAGTTACAGGATCGTTTCATAGATTCGATTCAGGTCTCACTCAAATAATATGAAAAGCAAAATATAATATTTTGAAGCAAAAGAATTTTCTTCAGCTTAGAAAATCACTATAAGTAATATTAACACAGCCATGTTAGTCTAAGGCGATATTACTAATATGAGACAATAGCATCACCGTACTAAGCACCGTTAAGCAATGTAAGCTTAATTCAAAGAAAATGAAAGAACTCGTAAGTATTAATATAAAACAATAGTATTACTTTCATCATAACCCAATTACTTAAAGAGTTGCTTTAGTCCACAAGTTAGTCAACTAAAATAGTTAAGTACATAATAATAGCGTTAACGTTAATTCCCAATCAAATAGTTAAGTACATAAATAGTAGCGTTAACGTTAATTCGCAATCAAATAGTTAAACACATAATAGTAGCGTTCACGTTAATTCCCAATTAAATAGTTAAACACATAATAGTAGTGTTCACGTTAATTCACAATTAAATAGTTAAACACATAATAGTAGCGTTAACGTTAATTCCCAATCACATATCTCACTAACCAACATAACATAAGTGTTTACACCGAACACACTTAACACACATTTCTATAATCTGACTGACAGTCACAATCCCATTATAATACTTCACCCGTCTTCCTCCAGCTGCAAGTTCACCTTCCCCAACTCCAAATGAGACTGATTTGAATGCCCACAACTCGGGTCTTATATACCAAACAATGATGGTGTAGGAACGAATCAGGAGGCGGGAGGTGGTGCCTACTCCAATCATAGCTCCTCGAGTCGCATAACAGGTGTCTGGTCCACTCACAGCTCCTGGCGTCGATCATACGTCATAGCATCGGTCATCGAGGTAGTTTGCAAGGGTCCCCTATGACGCACGCAGGTGTGAAGGGTAGTTTGCAGGTATGCGGGCGAGAAGGTTTGCCCACTCGCTCGTTCGCTCGCTAGTCTGCTTCACCGCTTGGGTAGTTTGGCTCCTTGAACTCTAATTCTAACTCTTAAATTAACATACAGGGCTCCGTATGTCAGAATATATATATATATATATATATATATATATATATATATATATATATATATATATATATAGATAGATAGGATGTTCCTCTTTAGTGTGAGGCACCCCCTTCAACATTAAATATAACCCCGCTTCTAGATACACTTAAGGGGAGGTTTTTAGTGTATTTCCTAGACTTCCATCAAGCTTGAAATTACACCCCCTTGACCCCCTTTCAAGATAAATGTGTACATTTTTCGGTAGAAAAATTTCCCGGCCAAAGGCCGGTTCCTCTTAAATTACAGGCTCGCGAAAAAATTGACACCTAAATGGGACGACAGGTCTTAAAAGTGACATAAATGGGATGAAAGTTCTTAAAATCGCCTAACTAATGGGGCGAACGTCCTAAAATCTCAAAAGCAATGGGGAAAAACATGAGGAAAAAAGGGGTAAAGAAAAAAATACCTCAAGTGGAAATCTCCCCTTAAGGGGAGATGGCCGTATTTATTTGCTTATTGTTTTATCTTCTTATTGGTTTTCAGTTTCCTTCCTCGACCTCCATCAAGTGTAAAAAAAATAAAAATAAACCCCACTTCAAGATAAATTTGTACATTTTTCGATAAAAAAAAAAATCCCGGCCAAAGCCGGTTACTCTTAAAATAACAAATGGGACGAACCGTATCGCGTATATACAGTACCTGGTGGGGTGTGAGTCAGGGCGTTCCTCTTTAGTGTGAAGCGGAAGGAGTGTCTCACAGGCCCTCGAGCGATGTTTTAGATATCTTCCTGATCCCCGTCAATATGTCTATCTATTGTCAAACGCCATGATTCCCGAAGGGGTGGACACGAATGAATCGCCCCCATCCACCTCTACCCTCTGTCAGCTGACGCCCCTCCTCCCAACCAACACCATTGTCACTCCTATACTTCTCAACTCCATCCTTCCACCTCGCTCTCAGTCTGCCCCTTCCTTTCTGCCCTTCCATCTCACTCTGTTACACTTTTTTAGTCAGTTTTTCGTTCCCCATATGTTCTACATGACCGAACCATTGCAAGGTGTTCCTTTTCGCATTCTCCAGCACATCCAAATCCACATTACAACGCTCTAGTACTTCCTGATCTGTCTGTCTATCTCTCCATGTAACTCAACATGCACTTCTCAAGTGACTCATTTCCACGCCTCTCATTGTTTTATATAAATATACTGAAAACCCATGGGGACATCACGCACCATTGCTTTAGTTTAACCCAACATTCAGATGGAAAGAACTCGCTTTCTTCATTCTCCTTATGCACTGCCGCCTTTGCACCCTCATACATGCTCTTCACCGCTTTAAGTAACTTACAAAGTACTCCATATATTCTCAACACTTTCCACAAACCTTCCATGTCAACTCTGTCGTAGGCTTTCTCCAGGTCCATGAGGGCAATATACAATTGTTGTCCCTTCTGATATTTCTCAACAACATATCCCTAGGAGAAAATCTGGTCTACACACCCTCGTCCCTTCCTAAACCCTCCCTGCTCCTCACTTACCCGATCTAATAGGGTGAAACGTCTTTAAGGGGAGATTTCCACTTGAGCGATTTTTTTCTTTACCCCTTTTTCCCTCATGTTTTTCCCCATTGCTTTTGAGATTTTAAGACGTTCGCCCCATTAGTTAGGCGATTTTAAGAACTTTCACCCCATTTATGTCACTTTTAAGACCTGTCGTCCCATTTAGGTGTCAATTTTTTCCTGGCGAGCGATAGCGAGCCTTTAATTTAGAAGGAAGGCCGGGACATTTTTCTACCGAAAAATGTACAAAATTATCTTGAATAATTTCAAGCTTGATGGAAGTCTAGGAAATACACTAAAAACCTCCCCTTAAATCGCCAAACTACCTAACGGGACGAAACAGGGGGTTGATCCAACATTACCACCTTTACTCCAGCAGCGTATATATATATTACAGGTTTGGAGTCAGGGTGTTTCTCGTTAGTGGGAGGGCAAAACAGCTTCACGACCCCCTTCAAAATTAAACAAGAAATACATATTTAAATAATATGAACAGGTCCCAGATCCACTTCAAGATAAATACCTCCCCCCCCCCCCTATCCTCCCCCTCCACAAGATCCTTCGGTATACAACAAAATAAATAAAAATAAAAATAAAAATAAATAAAATAGAAAATAAAACTCCTTCCCCGGACTCTTCAAGCTTAAGGGGAGGTTTTTAGTGTATTTCCTAGACTTCCATCAAGCTTGAAATTACACCCCCTTGACCCCCTTTCAAGATAAATGTGTACATTTTTCGGTAGAAAAATGTCCCGGCCGAAGGCCGGTTCCTCTTAAATAACAGGCTCGCTATCGCTCGCCAGGAAAAAAATTGACACCTAAATGGGACGACAGGTCTTAAAAGTGACATAAATGGGGTGAAAGTTCTTAATATCGCCTAACTAATGGAGCGAACGTCTTAAAATTTCAAAAGCAATGGGGACAAATATGAGGGAAAAAGGGGTAAAGAAAAAAATCCCTCAAGTGGAAATCTCCCCTTAATTTGGACATTTTGTTATAGAAAAACGTCCTGGCCATAAGTAAATTCCTCCTAAAATGCAGGTTCACTATCGCTCGCCACGAAACAAAAATGCACACCTGGATGGGGCGAAAGGCTTATTAATCGCCAAAATAATGGGAGCGAAACGTCTTATAATCGTCAAAGTAATGTGGCGAAACAGGGAAATTGGATAGATACAATCCAAACAATATCTCCGTCTACACTACTGGTGGAGTGAGCCAGGCAGTTCCCCTTTAAGGTGGTATCACACGAGCGCTTTTTCACTCAACATTTATCCTCAACACTGGTCAGGCAGCTTATGAGGTAAACATTTAATATTTGTCTGTCACCTAAATTCACCTATTATCAGTCTAGTTTACGATACCAGTGCAAAATACTGCAGACATTTTGCCAGAAAATTGTTGATCATCGAATGTTGACTATAAAATCTCTTGTGTGATACCGGCTTTAGTGTGAGGCGGAAGGAAGGAACTAGGATCGTCCCGCGGCTCTCCACTGATATTTTAGACGCCAACCAAAACACGCAGGTAGAGCCACTTGGAGAATTATGGTGTGGATCAGTTATACTTTCTGATAAACAAATATAGTTGACTAAATCGTTCTGCTAGGTGTGTGAGATTTTATGTTTTGTTTTGTTTAGTTTTTCTGATGTGCTGTGATGTCTCTGTTCGGGCTCTGTCTCGAGTCGCCCCCCCCCCCCCCCGGAAAAAAAGGTAAAAAGTGGGGATTGGGCCTGAGTAAATAAATAGATCGATAGAAATCGTTCTTCTATGTTTGCTTGTTTTTTATTTTCTATCGTTCTACGTGAATGAAAGAGACAAAAGGCAAAGTTGCATGTAACAAGTGTCTCCGCCATAGTTGGAGGGTTGAGATCGGTCACCCTCCTTCGGCACAGATGTAATGAGAGCAAAATTTCCACAACACGAGAAGACATTAGAGGAAAGGTAGAGATGGAAAAGTTTGCCTAGGCAGGGAGTCCGCACGGAAGAACAGGCTTTTAGTGCAACAGGAGGAATTACACTCTCCGGACCATAATACCTTCTTAGTATTAAGGGGAGGCAGACCGTTTTTCTGGACCCCCTTCTCCCTAATGTTTAGCCCCACTAGCTTTGAGATTACAAGACGTTCAGCCCATTAGTTTGGCGATTTTAACACCTTTCGCCCCATTTCGTTGTCAAATTTAAGACCTTTCGTGCCATTTAGGTGTCGATAATTTCCTGGCGAGCGATAGCGAGCCTGCAATTTTATGAGAAATCGGCCTTCGGCTGGGACGTCTTTCTACCGAAAAATTTACAAATTTATCTTGAAGGGGGGTCTAGAGGGTGTTTTTCTAAGCTTGATGGAGGTCTAGGGGAGGTGTGGTGGAGTGGTCTTGCCACTGGCCTGGTAATCCAAAGGTCCCGGGTTCAAATCCCGATGTATCAATGGGAAGATATTATTGGGATGGAATTTGTGCTGTACCTGGTATCAGTGCATTACCACAAGCCCACCGAAACGTCAATAAAATACCCTCATTGTTCCCTGATTAAATAGCACTGTATGAATATTCCCATATTCAAAATATGCTATAGGGGTGCAATGCCTGATGAGTTATCTGGTCAACAGGTGGCGTTGTGTGTGTGTAAGTGTGTGAGTCCGAGTGTAGTGGGTGAGACAGTGAAGCACGGGAACGAGGTGGCTTCAGAGATGGGGTCGTTTCGGGCCATGAGTGAGCACCGTGCCTCATGTGAAGGCAAGATGGCAGGTGCTCGTTGTACTCTACGTGCTTCACATGTCTCACTCCCTAGACTGGAACAAGACCTCACGGGCTTCACTGTTCATTGTAAAGCGGTGAATGTTAAGGCTTTCAGCCTATGCCCGAGAGGAAGTAAGTTGGAATATAGAAAAAACAAAAAAAAACAAAAAGAAGAAAAAAAAGGGAGGAAACTAAAAAACTATGTGAATAAATGAATTAAGAGACCAAACAAACAGTCAGCCTCCCCTTAAGCCTGGAGAGAGCCGAAAATACTTCCTTAGAGGATATTATACGATGTTAGGCATAAGTAAGAGATAGGGGCGTATGAGAGGGAGTAAGAGATAGGGGCGTATGAGAGGGAGTAAGAGATAGGGGCGTATGGGAGGGAGTAAGAGATAGGGGCGTATGAGAGGGAGTAAGGAGAGGGGCGTATGAGAGGGAGAGAGGGGCGTATGAGAGGGAGTAAGAGAGAGGGGTGTATGAGAGGGAGTAAGAGATAGGGGCGTATGAGAGGGAGTAAGAGATAGGGGCGTATGAGAGGGAGTAAGAGATAGGGGCGTATGAGAGGGAGTAAGAGATAGGGGCGTATGAGAGGGAGTAAGAGATAGGGGCGTATGGGAGGGAGTAAGAGAGAGGGGCGTATGAGAGGGAGTAAGAGAGAGGGGCGTATGAGAGGGAGTAAGAGATAGGGGCGTATGAGAGGGAGTAAGAGATAGGGGCGTATGAGAGGGAGTAAGAGATAGGGGCGTAAGAGAGAGGGAGTAAGAGATAGGGGCGTATGAGAGGGAGTAAGAGATAGGGGCGTATGAGAGGGAGTAAGAGAGAGGGGCGTATGGGAGGGAGTAAGAGATAGGGGCGTATGAGAGGGAGTAAGAGATAGGGGCGTATGAGAGGGAGTAAGAGATAGGGGCGTATGAGAGGGAGTAAGAGAGAGGGAGTAATAGCACCGGAATAATCCTAGGTGGCGTATGAGTATAGTCGTGGTACAGTACAGTGATTATGTAGCCTATTATGTTCTGGGTGTGGTCCCGAGTTCGAATCCCGGGAGGACCATATGCTTTCATTAGTTTATTCAAGTGCATTGGGGTTTGTAATTGACGATTAATGTTAAGAACGGGGTGTTTCTTAAGGGGAGGTTTTTAGTGTGTTTCCTAGACTTCCATCAAGCTTGAAATTACAACCCCTTGACCCCCTTTCAAGATAAATTTATACATTTTTCGGTAGAAAAATGTCCCGGCCGAAGGCCAATTCCTCTTAAATTGCAGGCTCGCTATCGCTCGCCAGGAAAAAATTGACACCTAAATGGGACGAAAGGTCTTAAAAGTGACATAAATTGGGTGAAAGTTGTTAAAATCGCCAAACTAATGGGGCGAACGTCTTAAAATCTCAAGAGCAATAGGGCTAAACAAGAGGGAGAAGGGGGTAAAGAAAAAAATCCCTTAAGTGGAAATCTCCCCTTAATACAGTACTATGAGACTATGTTACATTGTATGAGAGTGGAAATGTTAGAACGACATTCGTATATTGTGATAGGTTGCCAGGCTGGATAACTTACCAGAGATAATATACCCTCCTTGCTCCATTACTCCAAAGAACAATCAATGCTGCGGAGATGAGTGCCGATACCAAGCGCAGCCAAGCATTAGCCCTCAATCTTAACCCCTTCAGCACCATGACGCCTTTTTACCTGTGATTCGGGCTATAATTAGATGACTTTATGTAGCTTAAGGGGAGGTATTTACTTTGTTCCTTAGACCTCCATCAAGCTTAAAATTATACCCCCTTGAGTCCCTTTCAAGATAAATTTGTACATTTTTCGGTAGATAAATTTGTACATTTTTCGGTAGAAAAATTTCCCGGCCGAAATTACAGGCTCGCTATCGCTCGCCAGGATAAAATCGACACCTGAATGGCACGAAAGGTCTTAATATGGGGTGAAAGTTCTTAAAATCGCTAAACTAATGGGGCGAACGTTTTATAATATCAAAAGCAATGGGGCTAAACATGAGGGAGAAGGGGGTCAAGAAAAACATCCCTTAAGTGGAAATCTCCCCTTAAGAAGGACCTATGTTACTAAGAGGGTTTATCGAGATCGCATTAACCCACTTGATTCATATAGGGAGGTTATAAGCAAAACAAATCGCATAATGGTAACTTTGGTTGAGAGACTCAGACCAAGAGTGAAAGGGGTGGAAATGAGTTACTTAAGAAGTGCGTGCGGAGTTACATGGAGGGATAGACAGACACCTCCCCGTGGCGTAACTGATAGCGCGTCTGGCTCACAACCAGAAGGTCCCGGGTTCGAGACCCGGGCGGGGAAGAGACATTTGGGCAAGTCTCCTAACGGTGTAGCCTCTGTTCACCTAGCAGTATAAATAGGAACCTGGTATAAATGGACGAAGTTGTGACGTCCCATCTGGGGTTGGTGATCGATTACAAGGTGAGATGGGTATCGTACTGGTCAACCTAAGCTACTAGTCAACCTAAGCCTTCGAGTGAGACTGGTACCGTAGTGAGAATGGTATCGTACAGATTAACCCTAAGCCTTCGTTTCCAGATGTCGCCAATTGGCTAAAATACAGACTACACCCCCATCCACAGCCATTCCAACGATACATAAACACTTAACATGCATTTCACGCAATACATTCCCAGTTAAGGAGGCGCGATAATAATGAGCTTAGCTCGCATTGCGTGGATTCCCCTTGACGAACAAGCAAGTGAATTACGAATGAGGAAGTAAGAAGGAGGTGTGGTGTGGAGGTAGATGTGCTGGAAAGTGTGAAAAGGAACACCTTGAGATGGCTCGGCCATATGGAACGTTTGGGAAGCGAGAGAATGACTAAGAGGGTGTACGAGAGCGAGGTGGAAGGACAGAGGGAGAGGTAAACCGAAAGAGAGGTGGAAGGATGGAGTGAGGAAGTATATGGATGAAGGTGGTGCTGGTTGGGAGGAGGGGAGTCGACTGACTGGGGACAGAGGTGCATGGGGGCAGTTCGTTCGTGGCTATCCCTTCGGGGATCGCGGCGTCAGGCAATAGATAGATAGATAGATAATGGTAACCAGAATATGAGGACAATTACGTAATGGTGGTGAAGGGGTTAACTTTCCTTTCCTGTTTATGAATAAGTACGACAGGCAAGATAATGTTAGTGGATCTGAAGAGAGAGAAAGTGCCATTGTTCACTAAAAGCATATTTATATTCGAGCAATTCTGAATATTTTATGACATTTCCTTCTCCTGCATCTAGAAGGTCAGTTGTGCCCCAAAGGAAGACAATGCTAAGCTGTACTATTTACGATTTATTGTTTCCACTTTCTACCAACATAATCAGAATAGTCAAAATAGTTAGGAGGTTAATAAAAGACAAATGTTTTTACTATTATTATTATTATTATTATTAATAGTAGTAGCAGTAGTAGTAGTAGTAGTAGTAGTAGTATTAGCACAGACTGAGTGGTTGAAAAAACAAAAAAAAACAAAAAAAGTATTAGTATTAGTATTAGTATTATTAGTAGTAGTTCGTTCGTTAATTTTATTTCATAATTTCTTACATAGTAGTAGTAGTAGTAGTAGTAGTAGCAGTAGTATAATTGTTCAACCAGGACATGGAACTCGCAATTTCACACATATTTTTATACACGCGAAGACATTCAGGAGAGTTACTAAATTTGACTGGCTCTGCCATTGCCACTGCCAATGGATGATGTAAATTTAGGGGTACAATTCTTTTACGGATTAATCTTCCCAAATAGCAGTAGTAATAGTATTATTATCTATATTAGTAGTAGTAGTAGTAGAAGTAGTAGAAGTAGTAGAAGTAGTATTGCCGCACAGTTTTACTAATCAGACAATTTATTCCCTATTCTATTTATCATAGTTTTATTTATTTATCCAAATGTAAAATCCCAATGTCCCAAACATAGTGTTCGAGGTAACTAGGGTAATCAAGGTTGAAATTATAAATAATATTTGTATTATGAACACGTCAATTCCGTGTTAATGAGCAAATATGTATTCAGGCTTAATCACTTCCATATTAATCTTGATTTACATAATTAACTTAATAATGCTTTTGGCAGCTAGTTGTTAATTCTGATAAATATTTGTGATGTCGGATCCTACAAATTGTGGATATATATACATATTATTAGAGGCTGGTTGTAATGCCTGTGTCAACATCACTAATGCAGAGATGATGGATGCATTTAACTAATGCCCGCGTGTGTTTGTACAGCTAATGTTATCACTCAATTTGCTGTAATTGCGTTACTTGAATGATTAGTAAAGGTAATAAAAGTTAACATATATTATGAACAAATACACAAGGTGGTAGTACTGACATTTGAATGAAGATACATTAATTATTACTATGAACTGTAACTCAGTAATATTGAACAGATTGGTGTGAACGTGAATTTAGTATTAATGAATTTCGAGTGTAGTGTCTGTTAATTATCAGTTGACTAATCAGATGAGTTAACCATTACATAAGAAACTATACCCACAATTATCAGTTGACTAATCAGATGAGTTAACCATTACATAAGAAACTATACCCACAATTCAATCATGCATATTATAAGATCACGGAGAGAAACAGAACTTATGTGGGCAACTGTAAATCGATACAGTAAATATTAATATATGAAGGCTTTAGCTAAGCTGCAGCTCTCTGTATCATTGCCCCTTGGAACCTGTGGTGGATAACCCGACTGAATTATCTAGCCTGGTACACAGGGGCTACTGCAAATTAAGGCAGTGTCACACGAGCGATTTTTCCATCAACTTTCGAAGAGCAATTTTTTCTCATACTAGTTTTGGGTATTGTTGCATTGGAATCGACTACTAGACTGCATGGATATGTTTTCAAGAGACTGAATTAATATATACTGTAAGTGTACTTGAGAAGATGCCAGACCACAATTGCCTAAACAAAAATGGTCGAACATGCGTAATCGAGCTAATATTTCTACCATTTAGGAAGGGTCAGGTAGGGAATGGGTGTGGAAATCTACAGCCCGTTTGCTTTAGCCCTTTTTGAGTTACAGAGGTTAGGGCTCAGGATTTCTGGTCTACCTGCTTGGAACAGTGTATAGCGTGTGGGCCCGAACTAATCCTATTCTCTTTTTCGGATGAACTTGTGAGAATGTTGTTATTTCAGGGGAGATGGGTCGTTTTTTTCTAGACCCCATTCTCCCCCATGTTTATCCCCATTAGTTTTCAGATTTTAGGATGTTTGCCCCATTAGTTTGTCGATTTTATGACCTTTCGCCCCATTTCTTTGTCAATATTGGGACCTTTTTGTACCATTGAGGTGTCGATTTTTTTCCTGGCGAGCGATGGCGAGCCTGTAATTCCGGAGGAACCGGCCTTTGGCCGTGACATTCTACCACCGAAAAAATTAACAAATTAATCTCGACGGGGATCTAATGGATGTTTTTTTAAGTTTGATGGAGGTCTAGGAGAGAAACTTCAAGATCAATTAATATACTGTATATATATACCCAAAAAGTAACGACTGTCACTTTAACATCTGGAGTGGTTTCTCCTACTCTTCATAAATTGCTGCGTTTTCTACTTCAAAGACCTCCCACGAAACTTGGCACCAGGGAGTTTTATGGACTTTAAGGGAGCCCACCTCGTTTTTTTTCTCTTTCTCTCCCTCTCTCTTTGGCTTGTATTCATTCGGCCCCATTCAGCCTACTGTTTTAAGACGTTTACCCCCATCCAGGTGTCAATATTTTCCTTGCGAGCGGTAGCGAGCCAGCATATATATATTTTTGTTTTGACAACAAGCTAAATTTGTACATTTTTCGATAGAAAAATGTCTCCGGCTAAGCCGGATGTCTCCATACAATGCTGGCTCGCTATCGCTCGCCAGGAAGAAATCGACACCTGGATGGGGATAAACGTCTTAAAACAGTTGGCTGAATGGGGCCGAATGGATAACAGCCAGGGAAAGAAAAAAACGGAGAAAAAGATAAAAAACAAAACGGTGACCCCCCTTAAGCGAGCAGCAGCATATAAAACTTCTGTGGAGCCTACTTTGTTTAATTCTTACACGGGATCGTACCCACAGAACTATTCCGTTTAAGGGGGCATGGTTGGTGTTCTGCCCCTCTCCCCCTCTTCGTCATGTTTAGCCCCATTAGTTGTCAAATTTTATGACGTTCGGCCCATTAGTGTGGCGATATTAAGACCTTTGGCCCTATTTGTGTTGTCAATATTAAGACTTTTCGTGTCATTTAGGTGTTGATATTTTCCTGGCGAGCGAAGGCGAGCCTATTACTTAAGAGGAACTGGCCATCAGCCGTGACATTTTTCTATCGAAAAATGTACAAATGTATCTTGAAGGTGGGTCTTTAGGGCGGGGGGGTATTTTTTAAAGCTTGATGGAACATTGGTTATTTTTTTAGATCTCTCTCTCTATATACAGTATATAATCATATAATTTTAGTTTCCTCGCTAGACCTTCATGAAGCTTAAAACAATACACTTCCTAGACCCGTTTCAATCTAAATGTTTAAATTTTTCGGTAGAAAAATTTCTCGGCCGAAGGCCGGTTTCTCTTAAAATTAGTCTTGCTATCGCTCGCCAGGAAAAAATCGATCACTAAATGGTACGAATTGCCTGGATATAGAAATGGGACGAAAGGTTTTAGTATCGACAAATTAATGGGGCAAACGTCTTAAAATCTGAAAAACTAAAGGGGCTAAACATGAGGAAGAAGGGGACCACAACCCCCCCCCCCCCCCCTTTTAGCGAGCAGCATACATAACTTCTGGGGCGCCTACTATGTGTAATTCTTGCACGGGATCGTACCCACAGAACTATTCCGTTTAAGGGGGAGGTAGTTGCTTTTTCTTCATGTTTAGTCCCATTAGCTTTGAGATTTTGAGACGTTTGTTCCATTAGTTTGGCGATTGTAAGACCTTTCGCCCCATTTCGTTGTCAATATATAGACCTTTCCTGCCATTTAGGTGTTGATTTTTTCCTGGCGACCAATAATGAGCCTGTAATTTCAGGAGGAACTGGCCTTTGGCCGGGACATTATTCTGTCGAAAAATTTACAAATTAATCTTAATCTTAATGGGGGTGTTTTTTCAAGCTTGATGGAGGTCTAAGGAATAAACTAAAACCCTCCACTTAAAGATATCGATATACTCTCTCCGGCCCTCACATTCTACACAAGCTAATAATATGAGGGAGCGGGCCTGAGATGTATCTCTGACGGAGGTTCTGGGTAATGCATTATGAGCTAAGTTAGAACTGATTACACATGGAGATCTTGTTACGTGTTTCACAGTATGGCAGTGGTTCATTCTTCCTCTCGTGTATATTCTGAATACCTAGTTGCTTCAATCTACGCTGAGTGCAATGTCCCTTAAACATTGTGTCGGTTAGCATGCACATCACCACCACAATGGCCTAGGAAATACTTATTATAGCTTGGCGTTGGCTAAATGGCTTATATTTTTTAGGAATTATTTACTTCTTTATTTACGTCTTCCTATTCTGGCTACGCTTCTCATTTGGCTTCTCAGTTATTCATTGGCATATATATATATATATATATATATATATATATATATATATATATATATATATATATATATATCAGGATTCTTCTCAAAAGATCTCCTGCATTGGCAAATAAACAAACTAATTCAACGCCATATACAACCACTCTTGATGAAAACACAACCACATTCTTTCCGTGATGTTGTAAATATACACGAATTTCCGAGTATTATTTGTCATTTATTATTCAATAAAACGAAACTACAAAATTCCAAGAAGCATTTTTCATCCAATTATGCGGTAACGGGAACTTGAATTGAAAATATTACAAACCCATTACTACTATTTTTCGTTGCTTGCTATGATTAACAAAAGAGTTCTATGAATAATACTTCCATGTTGCCCAGCCCACTATTTTGAATTACGCCATTATCTGTTGTCATAAACATCATAGAGGTAGGCTCATTTGAGGTTCATCACGTGTATTTATTCTCCAACAAGGGGTTCTGTTTAGCTTACGTAAAGGTAAATTAATTAAGACAATGAAGCTGAGGTACCCAATCCCTTGTCTAATTATGGCCCGTAATGCCTTGCAACTTCCCGTAATAACGCCAATCTAACTTTCCGTATGAATCTTGGTGAAAAGCCATCGTCGACTTAAGGGGACAGTGGTTACATGTTTTGGTCTATTTTTTATATATATTCATTTATTTTGTAGTATCCTCGCTAGACCTTCATCAAGTTTTAAAAACACCTTCAAGATAAATTTGTACATTTTTCGATAGAACAATTTCCCGGCCGAAGGCCGGTTTATCTTCATCCTCACCCACCACCACACACCATTCAATCACCACACCAGCACACCATCCCTCACCACACCAGCTCACCACCCTTCATCCTCTCCCACATAACTCTCTCCTCACCCACCATCACTTTACCTCACCCTAAATCGCACCTCGTTCCTCCCCTTCGCACATTTTCTCCCCTTCATGCCCGTAATGGATCATATCGCCTTTTTTTTCTCTCTCTCCCTCTCTCTTTGGTTTGTATCCATTCGGCCCCATTCAGCTGTTTTAAGACGTTTACCCCATCCAGGTATCAATATTTTACCGCGAGCCAGCATAATATATATATTTTTTGTTTTTCTTCAGCAAGCTAAATTTGTAAATTTTTCGATAGAAACATTTCTCCATACAATTCTGGCTCGCTATCGCTCGCCAGGAAGAAATCGACACCTGGATGGGGATAAAAGTCTTAAAACAGTTGGCTGAATGGAGCCGAATGGATACAAGCCAGAGAAAGAAAGAAAAGGAGAGAAAGATAAAAAAAAACCGGTGACCCCCTCTGTAATGGATCATATCCCCTGGTCAGTAAACGCGGAGAACAATGCGATTATATTTGGGGGATTTCAATTTCACAAAGCGCCAATATATATATTTTATTTTACCCCTTGCTAAATCACGTGGCCATCCCCTTTCTAATCTCCGTTTTGTAATGGGTCGATGAAATGCCTCATATCCTATATTTGGATAAATAACTTTACACTGTATTCTTATTGTATTCCCGGAAAGCGATGATACATTGGGTTTGAGTGCAAACGTAGGAGACCTCGGTTTTCTGAGGTATTCATGACGTGCAATGTTTGTTTGTTACATTTGTTATTGGCATAGATCAGGCATTTGAAGGACTTCTTCTATTGTCAAACACCGTATGTTTTCCCAACCCAGTTTGGACTGTGTCATTTGCCTCATTATTTTACCCGTTTGGTTCTAGCAAATTGCTGCTTTTAACTTATATCGGCCATGTCCATCTAAGAAAGACAGTGTCGGCGATCTGCCATTTTTGAGTTACAGAATTTAAAGGCTACGATTTCTGCCCAACCTCCATTTTACTACCCGTCCGGAACCCCCAAAGGACTTTCCAGTATACTTCAACAATACAAAATTCAATCCTTCATTTTCTCTCAATATTCTTGGTGTCTCTTTTTCTTCTGCTCTCACTTGAAAGGACCATATTACCAGTCTTGCTAGACAGCCTCCCAAAAGCTGGGTGTGCTCAATCACCTTAAGGGGTTCTTTACCCCTATCACACCGCACTCCTAGACAAACTAAAAAGGAAGGCCTTTCGTATAATTAACTCCCGACCACTCACTGCCTATCTGCAATCTCTCTCTCTCCACCGCAATGTTGCATCTCTCTCGCTATTCTATCGCTACTATTATAATTGGTGTTCCTCAGACCTCTCCCAGTGTAGGGCACGTGGTACTCGTCTTGCAACACAATCCCACCCCTACTCTGTGCAACTCTCCAACCCAAGAGTGAAACGTTACTCTCAGAATTTCTTCTATTCAACAGCTGAGCTCTGGAACTCTCTCCCAGAATCAGTCTTTCCCTCTTCCTATGACTTAAATTTCTCCAAACTCCGTGTGTCCAGGCATTTTGGCTCGAACGTCCCTTGATTTTGGCCCTGTCACTCTTTCAACACTGGGGGAGGCACTCGCTACAGGCAGTTCTGCCTTTTGCCTCCCTCACTCACATACAAAACAACGGACTATAGTACCTAAAATAATATGTTTCAACAAAATAGTAACTCTCCATTACACAACGCATCCTATTAATTAGTCCCATAATACTAAGGCAGGTAATCAGCATGTCGTGAGGGCCGGTATTGATCCCGTAGGCCGCTTATGCCCTCCCCGTGATTGATGAGCCGGGACCATTTTTTCCATAGGGCAGGTGAGGCGGGCAGGTGGATGAGTGATGACGCTGGTGTAGGACGAAAACTCTCAGGAGTCATAACTTACGACGTGCTGGAAGTCATAACGGTCTGGTGAATTACCTATTTGTTGCCTTTTTACGACGTCATATACTTTTTTTTGTTTTTTGTTTTTTGCTCATACTCTGTGGAAAAAATACCCTAGACGGTTGAAAGTTACTTTACCTTTATCAATTGTTTAACCTTGTAAGATATATAATTCCTTTGCAGCTGATTTTTCAATATTTAATTGAAAAATTATTTAACTATTATATCTCTGCTTCATCTTGATAATAGGTATATATAAATATGTACATATACTCTATAAACTATAAACTATTTCTATAAACACTAGGTATTAGTTGTGTAATTAAGATGAAGACAAATCAATTTATCTTTGTTTTGATAGCGTAATGGTTACTGCGCTGGATTTCGGTGTGAGTATCCAAGGTTCGAGTCCTGGGAGTGCCACATGTGTTCATTAATTTAATTGATTTCATTGATTAAGTATATTTGTAAGTTATTTGTGGGTTGGTGATATTACATGCGACAAAATATATATATATATATTTTTTTTTTAATATGTGTCACACAGTTTTTGCTTGAGAGTTACGACATTAGCTTTTAAGATATGACGATAATGGTCATCTCCCTTTAGGGACTTCTTTGAGACTGTTTTTTATTGCACTAGACATACCAAAAGCCTTGGATAGAGTCTGACACAAATCTCTAATTTCCAAACTACCCTCCTTCGGTTTCTATCCCTCTATGTGTATTTGTCTCTATTTTCCTTTCTGACCGTTCCTTACCTGCAGTTGTGTACAGCCATCGCTCACTTCCTCAACCTACCAACTCCGGTGTTCCTCAGGGTTCTGTCCTGTCTCCAGGTTTCTTCCTGTTATTCATTAACCCCTTCTGTACTGGCGACATATTTATGATATTATTCTAGCTGTATTTAGACGATTGTATGCTGATTAGGAAGGATCTGTGTAGTTAAAAGGGTTAATTGAGATAGTCTGTTGTCTCTTAATTGCTACATGTCCATCCTAAGCTAAATAAAATGGTCAAATAGTTGCCAGAATATAATGAAAAGATGTCACCGGTACTGAACGGGCTAATGATCTCAACTGTACCTCTTTTCCTATAAACTCATATGCTGATAACTCTACCTTACACTATTTAACTATTTTTTTCACATCAACCTTGTACGCAATTGCTCCAAAACTCACGAAATATGGCCATGCACGCCTATCTTCTGATCTAACAATGATTTCTGATTGGGTCAGAGAAAATCTTGTCACTTTTAATGCCTTCAAAACCCAACTTCTCCCTCTATCTACCCGTCGCAATCCTCTACAAGACTATCAGTTGCTCTTCAACAATACACAAATCAATCCTTCACCTTCTCTGAATATTCTTGGTTTATCTCTTTCATATGACCTCTCTTGGAAAGATCATATTACCATTCGTGTTAAAGCCGCTTCCTAGAAGTTAGGTACACTCAACCGTCGCTGTGGTATCTTCACCCCCGCACAGCTTCTTGCTCTGCACAGTGCGCCCATGTATCGAGTATTGTTCGCATGTGTGGGGAGGTTCCACCCATACTGCACTTCTCGAAAGAGTAGAGTCCAAAGCATTTTGCCTCGGCAACTCACTTCCTCTTACTAGTTCCTACAATCTCTTGCTTCATGCTGCAGTGTTGCATCTCTTTCACTCTGCTATGACTACAATCAGTGTTCTTCAGAGCTCTCTCAGTGCATACCTCCTCCCTTGCGGCGAGTGCGAGGCGCCCGCCCTTCAACACAGTCACACTCCTATTCTGTCCAGTTCTCCAACCCAAAAATTGGCAAGTTTTCTGTCTTTCTTCAACTCATCAAGTGAACTCTGGAACTCTCTCCCTCAATCAATCTTTCCTTCATCCTATGATTTAGACTACTTTAAACTTCGTGTGTCCAAGCATTTTGACCCCAACGTCCCCTGAATTTGGCTCCCTGTCACTCTTTTGGCTTTGGGAGAGACACTTGTTACATGCAACCTGCGTTTTTTTCTCCTTCATGCGCATAGAATAAACACATTGAGGGTGGCAAGTGGGTGAGTAATGATGCTAGTATTGTATGTTACCCGCGGATGAAAAACAGTCGACCACAAAACTATTACTTGGGTAGTCATTAATACTACTGGTGCTGACGTCGCGGGTTTAGTACGCTATGGGCTGTTTTTTTGTTTTCGTTTTAACATTGTTTTAACAAGCTAATTTTGAAGATAATATGATGAAAGACTGATAGATAGCATTTTCTCCAAGAATAATGTATGGAGTAGCAATATATTTTATGACTATGTTTCTTTGGGTGTATGTAAAAAATGCATACTATAGTATATGATGTAATCATTTATGAAACTTACCTGCTTGTGGAGCTGTAAGTAAATACAAACTGAATACATCGAATCTACTCAACTATCATCATCTTATCCACGAGAATATTTATCTAATGGTTTTAACCCTTTCTCTGCGTGCATATTTCTGCCATATTAGGGTTCATTCAGGCACTCCTGATTGATTAGGCAAGTGTCTGAATGAAATTAAATGTATTCAGCCGAAAACTAAAAGAAAATAGCTACAAAATGACAAAACGAGCTTCGTAGCTTGCGGGGTTCACCCACAGCGCTACCATAGACATTCGCTAAAATTAGCAATTATCGCTAATATCGCGGTATATTTGCCTTGGGCAGCATTGTATATCTCGCGAGACTCTGACTCACAGCCTTCAGTGCCGCGGCCCTGGCTGGGAGATGGACGTGTGGCCTGCCGCGCTCCCACTCCATCGCACTCGATTTTACATGCTTTAAGAGGCTTTAAAAGCCTGTGAATTGCCATGGCGTTCGGGAATGTCTCCCGCAGGGAAAGGGTTAATTATGTACTCTGCCTCTTATTTTGTGATTTTGTTTCTTACTTTTTATGTGTGATAGATTTACACACTCACAGGCACTCTCTCTCTCTCTAATGCACACACACACACACACACACACACACACACACACACACACACACACACACCCACCCACCCACCCACCCACCACCCACCTACCCACCCACCCTCCTTCCCACCCACCCACCCACCCACCCACCCACCCAACCCACCCACCCACCCACCCACCCACCCACCCACCCACCCACCCGTTAGGCCGCCCACGAGTGTGACGGATCGGCCCCCATAAATCAGCCCTCGCCCCCCCCCCCTCCCCGAGATTACGGCCCCCCAACACCGCCTTTTCTCGCCCTTTACGGGGGCAGGGTTACCAAATCAGGTCCGCTAGATAGTAAACCAATGTCGAAAATCGCTAGATTTACACACTCACAGGCACTCTCTCTCTCTCTAATGCACTCACACACACACACACACACACACACACACACACACACACACACACACACACACACACACCCACACCCACACACACCGTTAGGCCGCCCACGAGTGTGACGGATCGGCCCCCATAAATCAGCCCTCGCCCACCCACCCTCCCCGAGATTACGGCCCCCCAACACCGCCTTTTCTCGCCCTTTACGGGGGCAGGGTTACCAAATCAGGTCCGCTAGATAGTAAACCAATGCCGAAAATCGCTAGAATAATGCCACAATCTCTACAATATTGTTCTTAAATGGCTCAAATCTACAGAATTTCGCTAGAATTCATGTCGCTAGATGTGAAGATTTGCCTCTAGAACGAAGTAAATACCTCTAGATGTAGCGGGAAAGCTAAATTGGCAACACTGGCCCCCCACCGCTATGATAGGTGTCGAGGAACGAAGTAGCTACGGGACACCACCAGTGGTGTCACGCAGCCCAGCCAGTGAGGCGTAGCCCAGCCTCACTGGCTGGGCTGCGTGACACTACCAGTGGTGTCTCGCAGCCCAGCCACAATGGTGTCCCGTAGCCCAGCCTCACTGGCTGGGCTGCGTGACACCACTGGTGGTGTCCCGTAGCCACTTCGGTCAAGGAAAGCTTTTGGCCGTTTGTCTCCCCGCTTTACTGCCCCACGAGCTAAAAATAGTGACCATTTAGAATACAAAGGTTTTATGTTTTTTTTTTTTTTTTTTTTTTTTTTTACTTTTTCTTTTTCCCCATACTGGCATTTTGGGTATTTTGGTACTTTAGGGACATAATAATTATATGGTCACACGATTATTCTTTCATTTATTTTTCTGGTATGGCTCAGCTGGTATGTTCTTAAAATAATACATGCATCATACTTTATATACCATACTGTACATTGAAACATCCCAAACATTCTTGATTTAGTTTACTTGCCGATACAATTGAAAAACAAATATTGCTAGAAAATTGTATTCTCTAAAGTTGAGGGAACGAGGAAGGCGAACTTATCTTTTGCTGGTAAAAATGTCTTGGCTCTCTCTTGCTTACATATGTGTATATATATATACTGTATACCTTGGGATGTACAATATTATGATGCAGGACAAAGTAATGTTTTTCCTGCAGGTATCGATAAATCAGCAGTTAAGTGATTCAATTTACCGTCAGCAGGAAAGAAAACAGATTGTTACAAAATGGCTGTAATTATATCTTTTTATGCTTACTGAATATATAGGTCTGGATAGTAAAATGTTGGCATGGGTGTGCTAGCGATACCTTAATAATTTGTTTCTTTCTCTCTCTCTCTCTCTCTCTCTCTCTCTCTCTCTCTCTCTCTCTCTCTCTCTCTCTCTCTCTGTCTCTCTCTCTCTCTCTCTCTCTCTCCTCTCTCTCTCTCTCTCTCTCTCTCTCTCTCTCTCTCTCTCTCATATATACAGTATATATAATTATATATATATATACAGTATATATATATATATATATATATATATATATATATATATATATATATAGGTAAATCGTCTCGCCATGGAACTAGAAAGAGCAGGCAAATTTTACCTCAAATTAATATATATATCGAGCATAACCCACTTCCCAAACTTCTTTCCGCCCTAACCTTTACCACGAAGGAGCCGAAAAACTTGACAACTGCCTGGACCGAGCGCTTGAAGGCACTTGCACTTTTTCCCAGGTAGTAGGTTTTTAGGCAGTGGTCCCGGGGCAAGGCGGACAGTTTGGAAGCTATAAGCAATAATAATATATATTCTCTGGAACTCCGGGATGGAATTGAGTTATCGTGGATGGCATAGCGTGCTTCAGGTACTTTTATAAGTTTGTCATCTTTGGAAGTTTTGAGATTATATGCAGTACTTTAAATGCATCGGAACTACGGACATGAATCGAGTTTCCGTGAATAGCATAAAGTTTTCGAGGCTATATTATTTTTTATGTATTTGTCATACTTGAAAAATGTAGGAAAGTCGGCTATTTGTCCACCATATGTTTTTGTATTCAGGTTTTCCTTGTGCCAAGTACGAGGTACATTTGCTCAAATATGTTATTGCTAGAAAGTTTAAATTAATGTATGTTAACCATTTTAGTATTCGATGACGCAGTTCTTCATTTTATAATTTTAGCTACTATTAGTGCTCTGAAAGGGCTAGCTATATATTTGTGTATTTAAAGGAAGGTGAGTTATACAACCATTTTTTATTCATTAGAACGTTAAACTCATTTATAATGCCGGAACATTGGCAGTGGTCCACAGATAAAGTGAAAAGTTTTAAGCTTCTAGACAATAATTATGAATTCATTGGAATTCCCGTAATTAGTTGAGTGTTCCTGAATTATAACATTCTTGCAACCATTATTTGATATTTGTTTGTCGCCTCGTTGCTATAGTACGGTTTCGATGCTAAGCTTATATTTTTTACAAAATTATTCCATGCTAATGGCATGTACTGTGTACAGTATAGTGTACCTCTGTATATGTGTACATGGTTTCCAAGTAATGTCATGTCATGTTTGCCTAGACAAACTCTTCCGTCTCTGTCTCTCCTCTAACGTCTTCCCTTCTTGCTGGAAGTTTGCTATCATTCAACCTGTCCCAAAGAAGGGGGACCACTCTCAACCCTCCAACTATCGTCCAATTGCTCCCATTTCTTGCATCTATAAAGTTTTTGAAACTATTCTTACTTCCAAATTTCTTAAGCATTTCTTTTCATATAATCTACTATCAGATCGCCAGTATGGCTTCCTTAGGGGTCGCTCTACTGGTGATCTTCTTTTATATCTTACTAACTCTTGGTCATCCTCCTTTCGGGACTTTGATCAAACCTTTTCTATTGCGCTAGACATATCAAAGGCCTTCAATAGAGTCTGACACAAATCTCTAACTACTAAACTACCCTCTTTCGGTTTCTATCCCTCCATCTGTGCCTTTATCTCTAATTTCTTGTCTGGCCATTCCATAGCTGTGGTTATGGACGGCCATCGTTTACTTCCTCATCCTATCTACTCCGGTGTTCCTCAGGGTTCTGTGTTATCTCCAATTATATTTCTAATATTCATAAATGATCTTCTCACTTGTACCTCCATTCCTATCCATTCATATGTTGACGACTCTACCTTACACTATACATCTAGATTTCTAGAACACCCCAGCAAGCAATCACTCAAAAACTCACGTGATGAAGCCATAGAACACTTATCTTCTGATCTAGCAACCCATTTCCAATTGAGGCAGAGAAAATCTTGTTGCTTTCAATGCTTCCAAACCCAATTTCTCCATTTATCTACCCGTCCAGAACTCCCAGAGGACTATCCCTTATACTTCAACAACACAAAAATCAACCCTTAATCTTCTCTCAGTATTCTAGGTGTCTTTTTTTTCTTCAGATCTCTCTTGGAAAGACAATATTACCACTCTTGCTAAATCGGCTAAAAAGAAGATGGGTGTGCTCAACTGCCTCAAGGGGTTCTTGCTCTGTACAGGGGCGCAGTGCGTCCATGTATTGAGTATTGTTTGCATGTGTAGGGAGGATCCTCTCACTCAACACTTCTATACAAAGTAGAAAAGAAAGCCTTTCGTATCATTAACTAACGTTCACTCACCGATTCTCTGCAGTCTCTCTCTCTCTCTTCGCCACAATGTTGCATCTCTCGCTATTCTATCGCTATTACAATAATCAGTGTTCCTCAGAGCTCTATCAGTGTATACCACCTCCTCTACATAGAGTACGTAGCACCCGTCTTGCAAAACAATCCCATCCCTACTCTGTACAACTCTCCAACCCAAGAGTGAAACGATACTCCCAATCTTTCTTATATTCAACAGGTGAGCTCTGTAACTCTCTCCCTGAATCCATCTTTCCCTATTCCTATGACTTAAATTGCTTCAATCTCCGTGTGTTCAGACATTTTGCCTGTAATGTGTATGTTGTTCTTATTTTAATGATTAGCAGGATATTGATAGACATTTGTATTATAGTAGTAATACAATGCCGCTCAATTGATGAATCGCGGTAACCTTTTTTAATCAAAGTGAGTTTATTCCTTAACAATTACCCTAATTAAACTAATTTAAACATTCTTACTTAAAACTATAGCAGAAGAAATAATCGACGTTGCAACAAGAACTACAATTAAAAGTATATTGATTATAAAATTACCTGTCTTCCCCCTGAATGGATACACTGTTGAAATTATTCCGTAGGTTTTACGGCAATACGACATGTGCAGCTTTACTACCAACATTATACCATAATTTATCAAGGGACTGGGGTTCTCAAAAAGGGGTTCCAGTCCTGATACTAATCTTGACTTACAGTGTGATGGCTTAATAATCCAGAAGGGTTGATAGCCTCTGAAGTCCTATTTTAACTAATTAACATAATTTAAACGTTCACAATCGTACCTAATCATCACCATATAGTTATATTTACCGTCATATTAGCGTAATTTACTGGTAAAATACATACAAAATCCGATTTCTGTAATTCATAATTTATGATCTTTTGCTGTAATTTTACGAATATTTTTACAGTGTAGCTTCAACAAACAAATCCCGAATTCCCAGTGCAATCTGCCACACTGACGAGGAAAATGTTATATATTGGCAGTCACATCAAATAACGAGACTGTCTCACTGATGCAGAAAAACGAGCCTCTAAAGTGCTGAGTAAATAGTGTCCATGCGCCAGCTTTTGTAATTCAGGTCAGATCCAGTTAGGTAACGGGTTCATTATATAAATCGTTATTGTATGTGATAGTCAGCAGCTCAATTCACATGTTTATTCCCATCTAATACGAAGAAATCCATAGTGCAATTTTTCGCAGAGCAGATATTGATCACAATTTTTGTTAAAATATAAAACTCCGATTCGACCCCTAGATGGGGAGAAAAGTCTCATATCCCCAAATCAATGAGTCGAAACATCTAACAATTGCCAATCTAATAAGGCAGAACAAGGGGGTCCAAAGAGACTATCCCAGGGTTAGATGACAGTTACAAAGTGGTGTACAATCTATCTTATTCTAGTTACATTGTAGTTTATCTTATTGTACCAGTACCTCCCTACAATCAACCTAGTTGTTCCCCAATTCGTCCCTCCGCCACGACCATTTCAAAGTCCAAGTCTCTCACTCTTGTCCTCTGTAGCGGGGAGGACCTTGTACCCCTGAGACATAGGAGTGCAGACCTGAGAAGAGAGAAAGAGAGCCGGCATCTCATCCAAGTTATGACTTGGCTTCTATGCTGGCGCTTTTTCTCTGATATTTGTTCAGCTAATCTGGCATAGAAGACACTTGCAGAAGGTCCCATACCTCCCGACGATGAGAAGACCAGAGGAGTAAAGCTTCCTTGATCCCTGCTCAAAATTCTTTCTTCATAAGCGCGTTTTTTCTCACTTTCGTTTCTCAAGTATACCGCCTTGTGTCCTCGCTCACGATATGTTTGTGCTCTTGGGTTGAAGATTCTGATGTCGAAAAAAGCCCGTTGTCCCCTCGTCCAAAAACCTCGAGCACTTACGTCCACTCTTGCTTCATTTGAAGTATTTGCAGTATTGTGGGCCAAGCGCTGTCCGTCCATAGGCAGAAGTTCCGGTTCGATTCTGACATCATGGCACACCTCGTCCAGCATTTGTGCAGTGATGTCTCGTACTTCATCATGCCGGATACAGATGAATCCTCCTTTCTTACAGGTCATACAGTGGTCTGGGTTGTTTACCCCCAGGGTTAGATACTCACTGTTGGGTAATTAGGACCTTGTAAATTGCCGCGAACAATGTAATAGTTTTCCTCACAATGGAATACAAAGGGATGCTAACAGCAACAGACGAACCAATCCTAGTGAGGCTGCTCGATTTTTAACTAATTCTGTACCGTGACGTCTTTTCATTATATCCGGGTAGGCTAACTATTATACGATTGTATACAGCTTCTGAAGAACGTCTACCAATCAAAATGCATTACCCGCGCGCAGGTTGTGCATCGTCTTCAGATTCACTGTCGTTGGATTAGTTATTCCTTCCTTTCATACAAAGCAAAATGTAGGTCCCGAAACGACACCATCACCAACAGCATACATCATAATTTGCCTAACACAGAAACGGTCGCAAACTATACTCACGTAATAACTACCTCACCCCGTTCATATCCCAATCACAATATTGAGAAAATGCATGTGTAATTCAATATTTGTTTTTAATACACGAGAGCATCGAGTCCATTTTGTTCCAAACATTTTATGAATGTAGGGTGCCTTTAGGCGCATGGACCTATTTTGTTTTGTCTTTGTTGTTCCTTCCTCTATTTATCATCTCTACAAGAAGATATATCAAATATAGTAGAATTATTAGGAGTTCGAGATAAAATTGATTAATTCAAATAACAACGTCGTTTACACGAATACTCCAAAGAAACGTACAACAGAAAGAACACAATATCAAACGAATCAAACGAACCAAAGAACAAAATATTATTCGAAGTAAGCAAGCATTGTAATGCCTCTTTGTAAATGCCATGGTAAACAAAAGTGAAGTAAACGGACCTAAGAGGCAACACGGAAAAGGTCAGACACGAAAACAGGAAAACAAAATATCGAAGAAGTAGTAAATCATAATGAAAAGCGATAAACGAAGATTGGAGCAAGGCAGTTGGACGAGGGAGCTAGGTTTTTATGTGCAACCAAGATGAGCCCCTACAGTATATACAGTCGCCTTCAAAAGAGCTATTCCTATCCCTAGTTTTATGCATGTGAATATATGTATATGAAATTTATTATACATCAAATGGGTAAGTCTTCTCCGAAAGATCTATTCCTCTCAGTGACTTTATGTACGGTACTTAATTTTGTATGAGTTAAGGGGGGATGGGCGTATTTATTTGCTCATTTGTGTATTTTTATATTATTTTTGCTTCGTCCCTAGAACTCCAAGCTTTAAAAAAAACTTCGCTCAAGACCATTCTTCAAGAAAAATTTGTAATTTTTTTGATAAAAAAAAATTCCGGCCGAAGGCCGGTTCCTCTGGAAATACAGGCTCGCTATCACTTGCCAGGAAAAGATCGACACCTAAATGGTATGGAAGGTCTTAATATTGACAGAGAAATGGAGCGACAGTTCTTAAAATCGCCAAACTAATGGGTCGAACGTCTTAAGATCTCAAAAGCAAAGGGGTTAAACATGGGGGAGAAAGAGGTCCAGAAAAATAATCCCTCATGTGGAATTCTCCCCTTAATGCACAATATTAATGAGAATATATGGTTTTGTACCCTTTTCAAACAGCCTATTTATAAAGGGGTATACTCGTAAATGCATTAAGTTACTCATTGACTGCACTGTACGTATGGGAATCTGTGCAGTTGGCCAAATATGTCGTGTCGCCGCTGTCATTATGTTTTGCTCGCTGTATGCTGTATTAATGTCTGTCAGATGTTGCATAGGGTGTGTAAAGATAGGAATATGGTTGTATATCTCGCTCTGAACGATGATTTAAACCTTAGATAACGCTGATACCAATTATTGATCGAAATATACTTGGTGCCGTGACATCACTTATTTGGCCAACTGGACGTACGGTCGGAACTAGGGGGCATAAAATAACTGGCTGCCCGGGGAAAGAGGCCGGGATGAGAGGGAAAAAAACATGCAGTAAAACGACGAGGGAGAAGAAAGGAGGGCATGATAAACGAGACAGTAAAAGGAGGAACAGGGGAGGATGAAGAATATGGATTTTGTGGTTATGAGGCAAGGCGGGGGGCCGGGTTTGTTTTTGTGGTTATGAGGCAAGGCGGGGGGCCGGGTTTGTTTTTGTGGTTATGAGGCAAGGCGGGGGGCCGGGTTTATTTTCGTGGTTATGAGGCAAGGCGGGGGGCCGGGTTTGTTTTTGTGGTTATGAGGCAAGGCTGGGGGCCGGGTTTGTTTTTGTGGTTATGAGGCAAGGCTGGGGGCCGGGTTTGTTTTTGTGGTTATGAGGCAAGGCGGGGGGCCGGGTTTGTTTTTGTGGTTATGAAGCAAGGCGGGGGGCCGGGTGGTTATGAGGCAAGGCGGGGGGCCGGGTTTGTTTTTGTGGTTATGAGGCAAGGCGGGGGGCCGGGTTTGTTTTTGTGGTTATGAAGCAAGGCTGGGGGCCGGGTTTGTTTTTGTGGTTATGAAGCAAGGGGGGGGGGGGTTTGTTTTTGCATCCCAGATAAGGCTGTGCGTGCCGTCGTGGCCAGAAATATCAAGGGACTGGCGTTCTCATAAAGAGGCTCCAGTCCTCCAGACGCTATTCTTGTCTGACAGTGTGCTGGCATAATAATCCAGAAGGGTTGATAGCCTCTGAAGTCAATTTACGATTACCAAGTTTTTTTCCTACCCCCTTTTGGTATAGTCACATTGGAATGGACAGCTAGACTGAATGTATATGATTTTATTAAACTGAAAAAAAATATGTAGCTTTAATCCAGAAGACACCAGACCACAATTGCTTGAACAAATTGCCGGAATAAGCGCTCGTGTGACACCGACTTAACCCTCTGAAGATCGATGTTTCACTTCTGTTTTTTGCTATTACTAGACGATTTTGTTCAGATCCTTCCTTACTTGCATAAAATAGTCTAAAGATAGCCATAATAAACCGTCAAAAGAGGCTCGCTATCGCTCTCCAGGAAAAAAATCGACACCTCAAGGGCACGAAAGGTCTACATATGGATTAACAAATGAGGCGAAAGGTCTCAAACTCGCCACACTAACGGAACAGACGTCTTAAAACCTCCAAACTAATATGCTAAGCGTGAGAGAGAAGGCGGTCCAGAGGGTTAGCAGTATTTGGAGGAACAGGTCATACATCCTGGTGTCGTTTGACCACTCCAACTGATTAAGGGGGGGGGGGGTGACCTGTTTGTTTTATTTTTCTCCTTTTCTCTCTTCTCTGGCTTGTATCCATTCGGCCCCATTCAGCCAACTAGTTTAAGACGTTTATCC
>CM064519.1:15996372-16066372 GCA_032716605.1 Paralithodes platypus | reverse complement strand
CAAAAAATTGTCCTGGATGAAGCTTGTCATTAAGCGTGACTCAGCATTTTTTCCGGTCAGGGTATTCCAGTCAATTAGGGGGAGGTTATAGTCACCTAGTAAAACTGTTTCGTCGGAATTAACCCGCACAGCCCCAGCGACGCGCCTGACGCGTCGGCGATGTATGTAACGCAGAGCCCCAGAGACGCGCCTGGCGCGTCACCCTAATTGCACCGACCGTAACCTCAGGTGTAGCCACTCAAGAGGGCTCAGATTTGTATGGGAACTGTGTACGTATCCCACGCAACCGTGCCGATGGTTAAAAACTCAAAGTCCACGTGCGTGCGCGTGAGCGCGCAATAACCTGTTTTTTTGGGGTAATTGCCTTCAATTTTTTACTCTTGTAAAATACGTTTTCGGGGGCTCTGTAGGACCATTCTTTAAGCTTTTTGAGCGGTTTTTCGTGGTTTTTCCTTCATTCCTAACCCATTCGCTATTGTTTCTGGAATAAAACCATTTTTTGAAAACCGGCCGGGTTCTGGTGAACAAACATTACAAAACTAGCCGGGGCTGGACGGGTTAAGGGTTTTCTCTAGTATTTCATAACAAATTGTATCATCGGCAACAGTTAGTCTCGGTGGTCGGTACGCTGTAGTGATATTTAAGTTCATGTTTTTTGTATTTATTTTGACGCACACTATTTCTGCATTACTTTCGGGGAGAGTCACCTCGACTGGGTTTAAGTAGGTTGCAACGTACATTGCAACCCCCCCCTCTTTGTTTTCCATTGTTACGGTCTTTATGAAAAAAATTATATGGCTCTATGTGATATTCATGAAGTAGATCTTTATTTTTTAAGGTTCAGATGTGTTTCCGTTATACAAATAACGTCAACTTTCTCATTTAATAACAGACATTTGAGTTCGTCTATTTTGTTTCTTATTGAGCAGGCATTTATGGATATTATGTTTTATATCATTTCTCTCAGCATGCGCTGGATTTGTTTTTCTTATTGGTGAGGATGGGTTTGGGCTTGTGACTTGAAGCCGCGGCGGGTTGTCAAATTCATTCAGTTGGTTGGGTTGGCTTGGATGGGGTTGGGTGGGGTTGTTTAGTTTGTTTTGTGGTTCAGGTAGGTAAGTTTTCGCAACTTGTGGGCCATTGGGGTTGACGGTTTCGTTTAAATGGTTGTGATGGACTTGGAAGGGTTGGGCGGGGTTATTTATTTCTCTTAACTGTGCGGGTGGAGTTTGATTGGGTGGGGTTGTGGGAGGGCTTTTCCGGGGGTAGCGATATCAATACTCAGAGGAGTCTATTAGCATAGTTATTATTTCTCGGTCCTGACTGGCGTTGTTTTCGTGGGCAATGTAGGTTGCTTGAGAGAGAGAGAGAGAGAGAGAGAGAGAGAGAGAGAGAGAGAGAGAGATAGAGAGAGAGAGAGAGAGAGAGAGAGAGAGAGAGAGAGAGAGAGAGAGAGAGAGAGAGAGAGAGAGAGAGAGAGAGAGAGAGAGAGAGAGAGAGAGAGAGAGAGAGAGGAATAAATTGTTGTCTCCCCGAGAGAGAGAGAGAGAGAGAGAGAGAGAGAGAGAGAGAGAGAGAGAGAGAGAGAGAGAGAGAGAGAGAGAGGAGAGAGAGAGAGAGAGAGAGAGAGAGAGAGAGAGAGAGAGAGAGAGAGAGAGAGAGAGAGAGAGAGAGAGAGAGAGAGAGAGAGAGAGAGAGAGAGAGAGAGAGAGAGAGAGAGAGAGAGAGAGAGAGAGATCACATAACATTAAAGCATCATTTTAATAAAGGCCCTACAAAAATACTTGAATCACGATGAGAACAACTTGGGAGAATGACAATGTAACTGTATGTATTTAGGTTAGCATAGCACACTTCTTTAAGGGAAGGTTTTTAGTTTGGTCCCTAGATATCCATCAAGCTTAAGATTACACCCCCTTGAGCCCCTTTCAAGATAAATGTGTACATTTTTCGGTAGAAAAATGTCCCGGCTGAAAGCCGGTTCATCCTAAATTACAGGCTCGCTATCGCTCGCCAGGATAAAATCGACACCTAAATGGCACGAAAGGTCTTAAAATTGACAGAAAGGGGTTGAAAGTTCTTAAAATCTTCAAAATAATGGGGCAAACGTCTTAACATTAGAAAAACAATGGGGCTAATCATGAGGGAGAAAGGAGTCAAGCAAAAAATCCCTCAAGTGGATATCTCCCCTTAAGTGAGCTAAGAAATCGTAAGCTACTTCAATAATATTAACATTTGTTCCATTGCATTGGTCAAGACGCGAGACAATAAAGTATCCTGTAGTTTATCATCATGCTACAATTCGGTAAAAAATGTTGCCAATTATTTGTTAAACTACAGGATCCAGTGCAAGTCAAACGGTCAACATTAGCCAAACATTGTCTGAATATAATTTGTTTCATTGTCCAGACGACTCATTTGAGACTAGCTTGACATCTCTATCACGGTATACAGTTTGGGGCAAAAATCATCTAATGGAAATTAATTTAAAAGGGGCTGCCACAGGCCCCAGCATGAAGATACAGATTCCCTCCACCTTTTACAATGTTCCCATTGTGTCCTAGTATCAGTGAACTAAGTATAATGCTTTAGTCACAAAGTGCACAATTTGGCAAAAAAAAAAAAAAAAATCTTTATCAGCTGTCCTAGTTGTGTAGGTCATTGTCAACGCTCTCAGCCCCTTTCAGCCCCACTCTCCTCCCCAAGACCGCCTCACTTAAACTGTCCCTTAAATCTCGCTGGCTTCTTTTCTTGCAGCTGTTGCCCCGTTTCCTTCTGCTTGCTGCTCTATTGTTCTTGCTCTCACACACGCAAGAAAACAGTCGAAGTGTGTCTTAAGGGGGGTCACCTTCTTTTGTTCTATTTCTCTCCTTTTCTCTTTTTTTCTGGCTTGTATCCATTCGGCCCCATTCAGCCAACTGTTTTAAGACGTTTACCCCCATCCAGGTGTCGATTTTTTCCTGGCGAGCGATAGCGAGCCTACATTGTATGGAGAAATCCGGCTTCGCCGGAGAAATTTTTCTATCGAAAAATCTACAAGTTTAGCCTGCTGTCAGAAATTTTGTTTTAAAATATGTTGGCTCGCTACCGCTCGCCAGGAAAAATCGACACCTGGATGGGGATAAACGTCTTAAAACAGTAGGCTGAATGGGGCCGAATGGATACAAGCCAAAGAGAGAGGAAGAGAAAGAGAAAAAAGGTCGTAGTGTGTCTTACCCTCCTTGGTTGCGTGGTCTCTTAGATAAGCTAAATATTATCGAGTTGCGTTATATTAAAGCCAAACCACACCTCTACAGCACCAGTATTTATTTGGTATGTCGACACCTATAAGATTTGTTTTTAATCTAGCTTGTGAGAAATGGGAAGTAGAGAACCATTGTAACAGCTTATTTTATTGCATATAAACTTATTGTACATAGGCCTACTTACTGTACAGTTGGTCAAGGATGAAAGTATACAGTTTTTCGTCTGCTATAGCCACACATGGTTTGTCATGTTGGCAGCCATGACAGCCTTTCCACTAGCCCAAACCATCCCAACACATGGGGTTTATTATATTGATACATTAATTAATATACGGAGTGCTTCGAAAAAGCGTTTCCATAAATATCAAAAGTTAGAGCATTATTCATAAACCTTCAGGGTGACTAAATACTGTTATGGAGATAGCAAAACAAAGCTGGGGCATACGCTGGAACAGCGCGTAGCCGCGGCGCTCGCCTCCGTTTCATTGCCCTTTGGATCACATATACTCCAGTCTTGGGGATGAAAGTGAAATATCAATATTTACCTACTTATTAATTAACAAGTATTATTAGATTCCTCTTTCTACTCATTATTTATTATGAATGTTATAATGTTAAGTGTATATCGTAATATCTTTTATAGCCACTCCATATTCGTCTACTTTAGATACACACAAATCTAATTCCTAAACGTGGACGTAAGGAAGCCTGTGTGTTCAATAGGGTAATGACCCAGCAATTTTACTCATCTTGCGAGCGCCATTGCTTTATGAGTCAGTCCTCGAAGCATAATGAGGCTTTACTTGTGATTTTTATTTATTTATTTATTTATTATTATTATTTTTATTTTTTATCAGCAGAACACCTGCAAACCAACTGCAACATTGATATCACCATACCCTACATTATTAGCCACATATTACCACGTGTGAAAATGGACCTGTATTCCACTGAAATATCGTATATAGGTAGACGTTTTGATTTTCGTTTTCACTCTCGCATTTCTTGTATATCTATCAATAACATTAAGTGTTTAATATCTCCGAAGTGATATTCACGTCAAAGATTATAGAGCAATATATTCATATTTCCGTCTGACAACTAAGTCCAGGAACACGTTTTTAAACACCCTGTATAAGGTGGGCGGGCTCTGAGATATGGCTACCAGGGCTGCCAACATGACAAACTATGTGTGGCTATAGCAGACGAAAAACTGTATACTTTCATCCTGGACCAACAGTACATACCTTCGTACAAATTTACAAGCATACAATTTACTAATTACAAGGTTCAATACGCAAGTTTGCAAAAAAGCTGATGGCTCATACATGAAAGGTCGTTTACCAGATCTGATGTATAGTTAATAATAGCACCATCTACTTGAACCATAATACGTTATTTGATCTTATAGCAAACGTATCATACACCCCATTATGTGTTATGTAATTATAAAGACAGTAACTAACAGCAAAATGAGGAAAACAATATATACAGTATACATGGTATGTGCATATTGGGGAAACTATAAAGATTTATATATAATGTAAATAAACACTACCAAACAGCTAGATGGATAGATAGATATACAGGTAAGCACAGACAACTCCATTTATAACTCATACACCAATTACAAAACAAGACTTCCTTTAATCAACCATTTTCATCTTACGCTCTGTGCCAAGACGAGAACCAGATGAATACAAATGAACATCTCCGCATTCTTTCCTCCGATTGAAACAAATTATGACTAATGAGGAACTGAATAGCGAGAGAAAAGAGTTGAAGGGAAAAAAATATAGAAGAAGTAAAAATGATAACAGGAAGAAAGAACGTAGCCTGTTAGTGAAGTTTGAGGTGTGAAAGCTGAGAAGGAAAATATAGAACCATTATAAGACAAAATAACCGGAATAATTTACTGAAGGAGTTGAGAAAGATACTATTTACAGTGTGGTGTAAATGTGAATGAGATGTTAGGGCCGTAGATAGAGTAACAAATAGGAAAATACATAGATGTTATATTGAAGAACAGGATATGTTATGACCATAGACAAAGTGAATACAAAATATATTATGTTACGGCTATAGATAGAGGAAAAAGAAAGAAATGTTAGAGCCATAGATACTGTATAGGAGAAATATGGAGATCTTAGGGCTATATTTATAGTTTTTCACCAACTTGACTTCTAAACTCAATTAATGAAATCAACAAATACTTGTGGCACTCCAAGGACTCGAACCTAGGATACTCACACCGAAATTACGCGCATTTATGCATTACGCTATCAAGACATATATACAGAGGAATAAGATGTTAGGGCCATAAATTGAGTGAAAAGGAGATGTTAGGGCCATATAATTATAGAGGAAAATCAAATAATGACTGTTAGGATCATAGATAGAATGAAGAATAAGACATGTTAGCGCCTTAGAGAGAGGAGAAATGTGGAGATGTTAAGGGGGGTGACCTGTTATGGTTCTGTTATTTTCTATCTTTCTCTGGCTTGTATCCATTTGGCCCCATTCAGCCTACTGTTTTAAGACGTTATCCCCATCCAGGTGTCAATTTTTTACTGGTGAGCGGTAGCGAGCCAGCATATTTGTTATTTTTGTTTGACAGCAGGCTAAATTTGTAAATTTTTCGATAGAAAAATGTCTCCGGCGAAGCCGGATTTCTTCATATAATGCTGGCTCGCTTTCGCTCGCCAGGAAGAAATCTACACCTAGATGGGGATAAACGCCTTAAAATAGTTGGCTGAATGGGGCCGAATGGTTACAAGCCAGAGAAAGATAGAAAAGGACAGAACCAAAACAGGTGACCCCGCTTAATAAGGCCATAGAATGTAAACCAAAATAAGATAAGCTACGGCCAAAGATGAAGGCGAAACTAGATTGTTACTCGGGAGACAGCATACCTACGCTGGCTGAGGTATGCGCTCTACCCATCGCCTTCTAAATAAAATCACTTGCGATATCTTGCTTACAGACAACTGGAGGCAAACACATAACCTTCGTCCAAGTTCGTTGGCGGAGGTATTAAGATGTTTAGGCTACAGATAATTGAAAGCATGTACTGTATATTAATTAGACATAAAGTATAGTGGAACCAGCCAATAATCGTTCTATAAGTCTGTGTACACACACACACACACACACACACACACACACACACACACACACACACACACACACACACCACCAAACACACACACACACACACACACACACACACACACACACACACACACACACACACACACACACACACACACACACACACACACACACACACACACACACACACACACACACACGAGGGGTCGGGGGTTCAATCCCAGACCGGGCGGAGACAAATTGGGCTTGTCTCCTTTCATGTGTTCGCCTCAGTTCACCTAGCTGTAAATAGGTACCTGGAATAAGTGGACGACGTTGTGACGTCCCATCTGGGGTTGGCAAAAATGGTACAGGGATGGGTATCATATGGTTCACCTAAGCTAATGGCTACCTAAGCCTTCGGGCGAGACGGTACCGTCTATAGTGAGAATGGTACCATACAGATCCACCCTAAGCCTTCGTTTCCAATGTCGCCAATTGGCTAAAATACAGACTACACACACATCCACAGCCATTCCAACAGTACATAAAACACTTAACATGCATTTCACGCAATACATTCCCAGTTAAGGAGGCGCGATAATAATGAGCTTAGCTCGCATTGCGTGGATTCCCCTTGACGAACAAGTAACTGAGTAACACACACACTTACCGAATCCCTAAGTTTAAAAAAATTATACTTTTCGCAAATTACGGTATAAGTGTAATTGCAAAAAATACAAACCCATTACTATTAACAAGATCATAACTGCCACTCATCTTAATTACGCTAGAATAATTAAGTGGCACCAGTAATGAACCCGCTGCAGTGTGAAAAATAGTGTGAATTAAGGGGGGATGGGCTGGTTTTTCTGGCCCCCTTCTCCCTCGTGTTTAATCCCATTGGGTTTTTCTTTTTAGGTTTTATGACGTTCGACCCATTAGTTTGGCGATTTTATAACTTTACACCTCATTTCTTTCTCAATATTAAGACCTTTCGCGCCATTTAGGTGTTGATTTTTCCCTGGCAAGCGATAGCGAGCCTGTAATTTTAAGAGTAACCGGACTTCGGCTGCGACATTTTTCTATCGAAAAATGTACACATTTATCTAGAAGGGGGATCTAAAGGATGTTTTTTTGTTAAAGTTTGATGGAGGTCTAGGGAGGAAACTAGAAATATAATATATAAATGCAAATATTGACCTAAAAGTGAACAATCCCCCCTTAAGGGGAGGATTTTAGTTTGGTCTCTAGATATCCACCAAACTTAAGATTACACCTCCTTGAGCCCCTTTCAAGATAAATTTGTAAATTTTTTGGTACAAAAATGTCCCGGCTGAAAGCCGGTTCCTCTTAAATTACAGGCTCGCTATCGCTCGCCAGGATAAAATCGACACCTAAATGGCACGAAAGGTCTTAAAATTGACAGAAATGGGTCGAAAGTTCTTAAACTTGTCAAAATAATGTGGCGAACGTCTTAAAATTAGAAAAGCAATGGGGCTAAACATGAGGGAGAAAGGAGTCAAGAAAAAAAATCCGTAAGTGGAAATCTCCCCTTAAAGTAAAACCATTGGCAGTACAAAACGTGCAACATTATATTTGTGTACACTATTTGTCCCGGTCATGAAAGTAGAGCAGTACTAACAGGAATGTTTATTATGGGTGCAATTTAATTATCACAGCATAGTGGGAATTCAGAACACGTATAGTGGGGTCGGTATTTTATTTACATTTGTTCAATCATTTAATTCAGAGAGGATATACTGTATATATATAATATATATATAATATATATATATAATATATATATATATATATTATATATATATATATATATATATATATATAGATATCTTCTATATAATTTTTTTTTTTTTTTTTTTTTTTTTTTTTTTTTTTTTTTTTTTTTTTTTTTTTTTTTTTTTTTTTTTTTGCCATTTCTGTTCCTCCATTCTCAAGTTTGGTCTACCCAACAAAATGTAAAGTGACTCTGAGCGGTAAGTGCAATTCAAACTTCATCACGCCGTACAATGAAGTCTAAGGGCCTCACACGTCTCCTCTCAGCTTCTTCCTCTCCCCCTACGGAAACTTTTACACCAGGGCCCAGCTGATAGTCATAGCTGACGGATGAAGTTGTCCATACGGAGAGAAGATAGTCTATTAACCCCTTCAGACTCATATGGCGCAGAGGTTTCCAGATTAGCAATAAGAAATAGAGTTCTCTCACTCTTATAATTACCTCTCCAAAATTAGTTTTCTGCCCACAGCTAACTCAAAGACAACTGCAGAGGTTGAAGTAACTAAACTAAAGGTTTCTAAATACCCCTGATGGTAAGAAAGGCTTTAAAGTATCCCTAATCGGCTCAAAATCGCGTCATATGTCGGAGAGGGTTAAGGGGAGATCTCCACTTGAGGGATTTTTTTCTTGACCCCTTTCTCCCTCATGTTTAGCCCCATTGCTTTTGGTATTATAAAACGTTTGCCCCATTAGTTTAGCGATTTTAAGAACTTTCACCCCATATTAAGACCTTTCGTGCAATTCAGGTGACAATTTTATCCTGGCGAGCGATAGCGAGCCTGTAATTTAAGAGGAACCGGCCTTCGGCCGGGACATTTTTCTACCGAAAAATGTACAAATTTATCTTGAAAGGGACTCAAGGGGGTGTAATTTTAAGCTTGGTGGAGGTCTAGGGAACAAACTAAATACATCCCCTTAAGGGAATGTGCTGAGGCTTTATAAACTAAACAGTAGATAACAAGTCTGGAGTGAAGTGCCCGAAACAATTGAGGGGAAGATCTGAGCTAGAATTTTCGACCTCTGGGCCCGAGATACTTGTAACATATTATACGACGTCCTTGTTTCTAAGAGCTATGACTATCAGCTGGGCCCTGGTGTAGAAGTTTCCGTAGGAGGAAGGTGAGAGGAGACGTGTGAGGCCCTTAGACTTCTTTGTACCTGGTGATGAAGTTTGAATTGCACTTACCGCTCAGAGTCACTTTACATTTTGTTGGGTTGACCAAACTTGAGAATGGGGGAACAGAAATGGCAAAAATATACAGCATACTAAGATGTGTGTGTGTGTGTGTGTGTTCTAAATCATGTGTATTTGTTTGTCTACTGTAATCCATTGTAAAAAACAGTATATTGCCTGTTTATGAGCTTTCCCTCATATAGTGTGTCTATGCAAGTTTACGTTGAAATTAGGATGTGCATACTATGTGGAAAAACAAAACATATATTTTGCTTGGAAAAACCTAAGTTACAATACAATGCCATCTCTTTATCTTATTCTAGTTCAATGTTAGGTATTATTATCTTATTATCTTATTAGGTATTAGTATCCTATTCTAGTTCAATTTTAGGTATTATTATCTTATTATCTTATTAGGTATTATTATCTTATTATCTTATTAGGTATTAGTATCTTATTCTAGTTCAATTTTAGGTATTATTATCTTATTATCTTATTAGGTATTATTATCTTATTCTAGTGCAATGTTAGGTAGTATTATCTTATATTATTACCTTATTATCTTATTAGGTATTAGTATCTTATTCTAGTTCAATGTTGGGTATTATTATCTTATCTTATTATCTTACTGGGTATTAGTATCTTATTCTAGTTCAATGTTAGGTATTATTATCTTATCTTATTATATTACTGGGTATTAGTATCTTATTCTAGTTCAATGTTAGGTATTATTATCTTATTAGATATTAGTATCTTATCCTAGTTCAATGTTAGGTATTATTATCTTATTAGGTATTAGTATCTTATCCTAGTTCAATATTAGGTATTATTATCTTATTAGGTATTAGTATCTTATCCTAGTTCAATGTTAGGTATTATTTTCCGTTTACGCGATCATCTATGTGGAATAACGGAATACAAAGTACAGTATTATAATAAGATGGAATACAATCAAGCTAGTTCATAATATAATGACACACTCTCATTAAGGGGGGGTCACAGGCTTTATTTAGCTCCTTTTCTCTCTTTCTTTGGCTTGTATCTATTCGGCCCCATTCAGCCTACTGTTTTAAGACGTTTGCCCCCATCCAGGTGTCAATATTTTCCTGGCGAGCGGTAGCGAGCCTGCATATATGTATTTTTATTTTTTTTTTTTTGACAGCAAGCTAAATTTGTAGATTTTTCGATAGAAAAATTTCTCCGGCGAAGCCGGACTTCTCCATACAATGATGGCTCGCTATCGCTTGTCAGGAAGAAATCAACACCTGAATGGGGATAAACGTCTTAAAACAGTTGGCTGAATGGGGCCGAATGGATACAAGCCAGAGAAAGAGAGACAAGGAGAGAAAGATAAACAAAAAAGCCAGGACCCCCCTTAAGGGAGTTACAAGCATTATTTAACGCAAGTGATTCCGTGCCCTAATGAAAATACAGTTCCAAATGTAAAATTACTCGTCATATATTTGTTGTGTCATATAAACTAACAACAATGGATACATTAGAGATCAAAGGTAAAGAGAGGTTTCATTTTGTAAAGGAACTACTGCTGCACACGAGGAAGGTTTAAGGGGAGATTTCTAGTTTGTTTCCTACTCCTCCAGCAATCTTAAAATGTCACCCCCTTGACCCCCTTTCAAGTTAAATTTGTACATTTTTCGGTAGAAAAATGTCCCGGCCGAAGGCCGATTACTCTTAAATTACAGGCTCGCTATCGCTCGCCAGGTTTAAATCGGCACCTAAATGGCACGAAAGGTCTTAAAATTGGCACCTAAATGGCACGAAAGGTCTTAAAATTGACAGCATGGGGCGGAAATTCTTAAAATTCACCAAACTAATGGGGCAAACGTCTTAAAATCTCAAAAGCAATGGGGCTAGACATGAGGGAGAAAGGGGTCAAGAAAAAAGTCCCTCAAGTGGAAATCTCCCCTTAACACATTCTGTACCGGTGTCGTCCTTTTGACTATATTCGGGTAGCTATTAGATGGTTTTAATTAGCTTAGGAAGGACGTCTAGCAATTACAATTACTCCATTAACCCTTCGAGCTACAATATATCCTTCTTAAGCTTGATAAAATCGTCTAACTGTAGGTAAAATGTAAAGAAAATACGTCACTGGTATTGGAGGGGTTTAATTAGATGAAGGTAGAAACGCTAATCACAAAGTAGCTCGCTAACTTCCCATTATACGACTAGAACCATCAATCTGAGAGCCCAAGAGACAAAGGTGATTAATTAATTGTTCCAGGCCAAACTAATATCTTGTCGAACAGATATGCTTGGCAGATAAGTTTGTAAGGAGGTAAGCTGATGATATGGGCATGATTGATCGGTTTCAATTTATGTCTTCATAAAGGAATAGGTGTTATTGTTGTTGGTGTTCCCCAGGCTGTCTCACTGAGCAAGGCCAAGGCCATAACCGAGCGCCTCTACAGAACCCTACTTGCTTACCACTAAGAATGAACAGGTGACCGAACTCTCTCCCAGGCGAGGAGCTGAGTAGGGCGCGGAAACGCCCAGGACACGGAAGCCCCACCCAAGGCCCTGTGCCCCTTAACAATTATGAAGGGAAAGTTGAGGGGCAAAGGAAAAATGTGACGCTTTGGCTCCCAGTCTGTCAACATCTAGGTTGGCAGTGGGCAGGTCACACGGAAGAGACGCCGTCACGTGAAATCTAGAATTATATAAGTAAAGGAACAGTCTGAGTAAGCTATGGGTATGGCAGAGAACGCTCAACTCTCACTCTGATAGACCAGCCCATCACCACATCTCTCTCTCTCTCTCTCTCTCTCTCTCTCTCTCTCTCTCTCTCGTCTTCTCTCTTCTCTCTGCTCTATCTCTCTCGTCTCTCTCTCTCGTCTCTATCTCTCTCTCTCTCTCTATCTCTATCTCTATCTCTATATCTATCTCTCTATCTCTATCTATCTATCCTGTAAACATAATATACCTCTTGCCCCACCTCGCAAGTGGAGGTAAACGTACTATATTGTGAAGGAAAGAATAATGGCCCGCCCCCAAAGAATATAAGAATAATGTGACCAAACAGAAAAATACCGGAGACGTTCCCCGCCTCGCCCGAGGGAGTGGAAGTAAAAGCTCTCGATTTCTTTGCAACGTTTGAAAAGCAATATTACCTGCAACATGTCCCCTGGGAATTTAATGTTTTCGTTGTTGGAGTATCTCTTGCAATGAATTTCGTGGAGGCTCATTTATCATAATAGTGGAATAAATCGAGGGTAAAAATGGTCATTTGTGTTATGTTTTGGTGTGTTCATTGTTTGCTGTTGTATTGTGTTGTCCCTGTTCGGGCTCTGTCTCGAGTCGGCCCCCCAAAAAATAAATAAATAAATAAACATAACTAAAAACAAAAAGAACAGAATAGAACATTATGAGTGGGATTCTGGAAGTCTCTCTCTCTCTCTCTCTCTCTCTCTCTCTCTCTCTCTCTCTCTCTCTCTCTCTCTCTTCTCTCTCTCTCTCTCTATCTTTCTCACTCTCTCTCTCTCTATCTTTCTCTCTGTCTCTCTCTCTATCTCTCCTCTCTCTCTCTCTATCTCTACTATAGTATACAGGATTGGCATAGGCAGGCTATCGTTCTCTGGTGTTATTGTTAGCCCACTGTAGACCCTAGCTTTACTCGCTTGGCAATACTTTTAATGTGATCGTGAGTGACTCAGTTTGCACTTTTCTCAGTACATACAGATACATAACATCTTAAGGGGAGATCTCCACTTGATAATGTTCTTGAACCTTTCTCCTCATGTAGCCCCATCTTTGATAGAAAACGTTTGCTCCCATTAGTTTACGATTTTAAGAAACTCACACCCCATATTAAGACCTTTCGTGCCATTCAGGTGTCGATTTTATCCTGGCGAGCGATAGCGAGCCTGTAATTTAAGAGGAACCGGCCTTTGGCCGGGACATTTTTCTACCGAAAAATGTACAAATTTATCTTGAAAGGGACTCAAGGGGGTGTAATTTTAAGCTTGATGGAGGTCTAGGGAACAAACTAAATACCTCCCCTTAAATCGAGTTTAGGAGTAAAGTTGGTTGGTGGAGAAAACATAATAACACAGATCTACAGTGAGTGAGTGTGTGTATCTGTTCCAGTTTGTGGTGTATTTCCTTTCAACTTTTATACATTCATTTATTTTATAGTATTGTTTTTGTTAGACCCTCATGCACCATTCGTCCATTTTTCGGTAGAATAATTATAGGCTCGCTATCGCTCGCCAGGAAAAGTTGACCCCTTATAACTTGATTATTATATACTCCTCTTCACTTTGTCACGCGGGTCTATATTCCAATCTCTCCAATCTCTCCCAATTCCCTCACACATCCATTATTACCCTCTATATTCCAATCTCTCCCAATTCCCTCACACATCCATTATTAGCCTCTATCACTGCAATCTCTCCCAATTCCCTCACACATCCATTATTACCCTCTATCACACCAATCTCTCCCAATTCCCTCACACATCCATTATTACCCTCTATCACTCCAATCTCTCCCAATTCCCTCACACATCCATTATTACCCTCTATCACTCCAATCTCTCCCAATTCCCTCACACATCCATTATTACCCTCTAATCACTCCAATCTCTCCCAATTCCTCAACACATCCATTATTACCCTCTATCACTCCAATCTCTCCCAATTCCCTCACACATCCATTATTACCCTCTATCACTCCAATCTCTCCCAATTCCCTCACACATCCACACATCATATTACCCTCTATCACTCAATCTCTCCCAATTCCCTCACACATCCATTATTACCCTCTATCACTCCAATCTCTCCCAATTCCCTCACACATCCATTATTACCCTCTATATTCCAATCTCTCCCAATTCCCTCACACATCCATTATTACCCTCTATCACTCCAATCTCTCCCAATTCCCTCACACATCCATTATTACCCTCTATCACTCCAATCTCTCCCAATTCCCTCACACATCCATTATTACCCTCTATCACTCCAGTCTCTCCCAATTCCCTCACACATCCGTTGCTCACACATCCATTATTACCCGCTATCACTCCAATCTCTCCCAATTCCCTCACACATCCATTATTACCCTCTATCACTCCAATCTCTCCCAATTCCCTCACACATCCATTATTACCCTCTATATTCCAATCTCTCCCAATTCCCTCACACATCCATTATTACCCTCTATCACTCCAATCTCTCCCAATTCCCTCACACATCCATTATTACCCTCTATCACTCCAATCTCTCCCAATTCCCTCACACATCCATTATTACCCTCTATCACTCCAATCTCTCCCAATTCCCTCACACATCCTTATTACCCTCTATCACTCCAATCTCTCCCAATTCCCTCACACATCCATTATTACCCTCTATCACTCCAATCTCTCCCAATTCCCTCACACATCCATTATTACCCTCTATATTCCAATCTCTCCCAATTCCCTCACACATCCATTATTACCCTCTATCACTCCAATCTCTCCCAATTCCCTCACACATCCATTATTACCCTCTATCACTCCAGATCTCTCCCAATTCCCTCACACATCCGTTGCTCACACATCCATTATTACCCTCTATCACTCCAATCTCTCCCAATTCCCTCACACATCCATTATTACCCTCTATCACTCCAGATCTCTCCCAATTCCCTCACACATCCGTTGCTCACACATCCATTATTACCCCCTATCACTCCAATCTCTCCCAATTCCCTCACACATCCATTATTACCCTCTATCACTCCAATCTCTCCCAATTCCCTCACACATCCGTTGCTCACACATCCATTATTACCCTCTATCACTCCAATCTCTCCCAATTCCCTCACACATCCGTTGCTCACACATCCATTATTACCCTCTATCACTCCAGATCTCTCCCAATTCCCTCACACATCCGTTGCTCACACATCCATTATTACCCTCTATCACTCCAGTCTCTCCCAATTCCCTCACACATCCATTATTACCCTCTATCACTCCAGATCTCCCCCAATTCCCTCACACATCCGTTGCTCACACATCCATTATTACCCTCTATCACTCTAGATCTCTCCCAATTCCCTCACACATCCGTTGCTCACACATCCATTATTACCCTCTATCACTCCAGATCTCTCCCAATTCCCTCACACATCCGTTGCTCACACATCCCTTATTACCCTCTATCACTCCAGATCTCTCCCAATTCCCTCACACATCCGTTGCTCACACATCCATTATTACCCTCTATCACTCCAGATCTCTCCCAATTCCCTCACACATCCGTTGCTCACACATCCATTATTACCCTCTATCACTCCAGATCTCTCCAATTCCCTCACATCCGTTGCTCACACATCCATTATTACCCTCTATCACTCCAGATCTCTCCCAATTCCCTCACACATCCATTATTACCCTCTATCACTACAGATCTCTCCCAATTCCCTCACACATCCATTATTACCCTCTATCACTCCAGATCTCTCCCAATTCCCTCACACATCCATTATTACCCTCTATCACTCCAGATCTCTCCCAATTCCCTCACACATCCATTATTACCCTCTATCACTCCAATCTCTCCCAATTCCCTCACACATCCATTATTACCCTCTATCACTCCAGATCTCTCCCAATTCCCTCACACATCCATTATTACCCTCTATATTCCAATCTCTCCCAATTCCCTCACACATCCATTATTACCCTCTATCACTCCAGATCTCTCCCAATTCCCTCACACATCCATTATTACCCTCTATCACTCCAGATCTCTCCCAATTCCCTCACACATCCATTATTACCCTCTATCACTCCAGATCTCTCCCAATTCCCTCACACATCCATTATTACCCTCGATCACTCCAGATCTCTCCCAATTTCCTCACACATCCATTATTACCCCCTATCACTCCAATCTCTCCCAATTCCCTCACACATCCGTTGCTCACACATCCATTATTACCCTCTATCACTCCAATCTCTTCCAATTCCCTCACACATTCCGTTGCTCACACATCCATTATTACCCTCTATCACTCCAGATCTCTCCCAATTCCTCACACATCCATTATTACCCTATATCACTCCAGATCTCTCCCAATTCCCTCACACATCCATTATTACCCTCTATCACTCCAGATCTCTCCCAATTCCCTCACACATCCATTATTACCCTCTATCACTCCAGATCTCTCCCAATTCCCTCACACATCCGTTGCTCACACATCCATTATTACCCTCTATCACTCCAGATCTCTCCCAATTCCCTCACACATCCGTTGCTCACACATCCATTATTACCCTCTATCACTCCAGATCTCTCCCAATTCCCTCACACATCCATTATTACCCTCTATCACTCCAGATCTCTCCCAATTCCCTCACACATCCGTTGCTCACACATCCATTATTACCCTCTATCACTCCAGATCTCCCCCAATTCCCTCACACATCCATTATTACCTCTATCACTCCAGATCTCTCCCAATTCCCTCACACATCCGTTGCTCACACATCCATTATTACCCTCTATCACTCCAGATATCTCCCAATTCCCTCACACATCCGTTGCTCACACATCCATTATTACCCTCTATCACTCCAGATCTCCCCAGCTTTTATCTTTTCTTTAAACTCTCACCCTCCATTGGCCTTTCAATTGTTTGACTACATTTATACCAGTACAATGAAGGTCCGAAATCCTGTTCTTATTACAAAGCCCTACAATATCTCACTTTGGTTCGATATAATCTCAAACTCATATCAAGTTTGAATGGTTGGCTACTGTATTTTTTGGCAACACTTTCTGTCAACACTTCAAATCCATACATTCATACAATTAAAAATGCAAGCATATTTACTACAGGTTTTATGCTTGCTAATTAAATCTGATATGCTTTGAAGCCTCGCACTGTTTAAGGGGAGATTTCCACTTGAGGGACCTTTTTTCTTGACGCCTTTCTCCCTCATGTCTAGCCCCATTGCTTTTGAGATTTTAAGACGTTTGGCCCATTAGTTTGGTGATTTTTAAGAATTTCCGCCCCATTCTGTAAATTTTAAGACCTTTTGTGCCATTTAGGTGTCGATTTTATCCTGGCGAGCGATAACGAGCCTGTAATTTGAGTAATCGGCCTTCGGCCGGGACATTTTTCTACCGAAAAATGTACAAATTTATCTGGAAAGGGGGTCAAGGGGGTGACATTTTTAAATTGCTGGAGGAGTAGGAAACAAACTAGAAATCTCCCCTTAAACAAACCTTCGAAATACAAATATCTTAAATAGTGAATAAAGGGATTCAATTCGACCCAAGACAGTTTTGAAAATGTATGTATAAACATTAATGAAGACGACTGTACAGTGCACTCACTCACAAACTATAATGACAGATATATGTATATAGAATCATTAAACCATTAAGGAAGTGTTATAAGCATTATAGATAATAATATAGCCTTGCATTGTTTCGCTTGGGTTCAAGACTGATTCAAGTGAGTTTATACTCATTGTAGCCTAGCTCGGGAGTATTCGTAAATTAAGGGGGGTGACCTGCTTTTTGTTATTTCCTTCCTTTTCTCTCTTTCTCTGGCTTGTATCCATTCGGCCCCATTCAGCCAACTATTTTAAGACGTTTATCCCCATCTAGGTGTCGATTTCTTCCTGGCGAGCGATAGCGAGCCAGCATTATATGAAGAAATCCGGCTTCGCCGGAGAAATTTTTCTATCGAAAAATGTACAAATTTAGCCTGCTGTCAAACAAAAATAAAAAATATGCTGGCTCGCTACCGCTCACCAGTAAAAAATTGACACCTGGATGGGGATAAACGTCTTAAAACAGTAGGCTGAATGGGGCCAAATGGATACAAGCCAGAGAAAGATAGAAAAGGACAGAACAAAAACAGGTCATCCCCCTTAAACCCAAATAATAGGAGCATACTGAACGCCTGTAGCAATAACCATATAATTAACATACGACGACATGTTGGGGCACAGTGTCATTTTACCAATTGTGAACTTGTGTCCAAAGTGTGTGCTTCAGGATGGAGTTATTTATGTTCACTTATGTTTTATTTACTTTTATCCTTATGTATTGTTATTTATGTTCACTTATGTTTTATTTACTTTTATCCTTATGTATTGTTATTTATGTTCACTTATGTTTTATTTACTTTATCCTATGTATTGTTATTTATGTTCACTTATGTTTTATTTACTTTTATCCTTATGTATTGTTATTTATGTTCACTTATGTTTTATTTACTTTTATCCTTATGTATTGTTATTTATGTTCACTTATGTTTTATTTACTTTTATCCTTATGTATTGTTATTTATGTTCACTTATGTTTTATTTATGTTCACTTATGTTTTATTTATGTTCACTTATGTTTTATTTACTTTTATCCTTATGTATTGTATTATGTTCACTTATGTTTTATTTATGTTCACTTATGTTTTATTTATGTTCACTTATGTTTTATTTACTTTTATCCTTATGTATTGTTATTTTCCCCTCAATCATTACAATACACCTCCAGAAGATTGCTATGGTGTCGCCTCGCAAATATAATATTAATGTATATACTATTCTAATCAATCCCTTGATCATGACGCAATTTGACAGTTGGTTCTGGTTATAATTTGACGGTTTTATACAGTTATGGAAGGATCTTTGGGAATTAAAAGAGCAAAGACTATCTCAATTAACCCTCCGACGTCCATATACCCTTCCTAATCAGAATAAAGTCGATTATTAATAGCCAGAAGAAAAGAAATGCGGATTGGATCTTGAACGGGTTAAAGCTTTTCCAAACGTTCATCGCCGTTTTTGCACAGTAACTGCTGGAGAGGTTCAGTTTCTTGCCCTTGACTCTGGCATCCAGTCACTAGAGGGCAGTCTTGTTGCGGCAGGTGTTAGTCTAAGTTTCATTATTAGAGTTTCCATTCTGTGTTTTAAACTAAATTATGAGATTTGGGATCAGAGTTTCTTAAGCTGTGACAGTGGACGGGTGTGTTAGAATTTTTCTTCCGTCGAAAATGCATATCAAGGTATGTAATAAATTAGCGTACTAATAATTTAAGGGGAGGTGGGTCGTTTTTCTAGATCCCTTTCTCCCTCATGTTTAGCCCCATTAGTTTTCAAATTTTAAGATGCTTGCCACATTAGTTTGTCGATGTTAAGACCTTTCATCCCATTTACTTGTATATTAAGACCTTTTGTGCTATTTTGGTGTCATTGTTTTCCTGGCTAACTATAGTGAGCCTGTAACTTTGGAAGAATCGACTTCGACCCCACAGGACTTATTGAAATCCTCATATATTTCAACAGTAGGGGGCACAAACCTCATTTTCCCCAACGCGAGTCGCCGAGGTTACACTTGCGGCGGATGTAAACTAACCCACCTGCCTCTTGAGGGGTAGGCAATATAGATTTTTTATTTTTTTTCCCCAGGATCAGTAATAAATGTGTACTCGCATTTACACACATATAGGAATGAAATACATGGTATAAGAAACCTGTATGCCACGATAAAATCGACGGCTGAATTTAATTACATACACTTTATATTGTCCGGGGGAACTAATGGATGTTTTTATTAATTTTGATGGAGGTCTAGCGAGGAAACTAGAAAATATATGCATAACTGGATAAATAGACCTAGAATACAACCACTACCCCATTAAACCTGACGTTCGAACAAAACCATCTTATTTCCAACAAGCTCCAAAGCACTGTTCTTGATATTGTTCCCTCCCACAAATAATTGAGGGGTCACATCTCAGCGGACATGAGGTGGACCACTCACGTTAGCGGCATCAGAGCTAAGGCTAATAAGGCTTTGGTCCTCCTGCGCGGGAATTTCACTACGTGTAACGCAACCATCAAAGTTCCAGCATATAAAATACTTGTTCGGCCACACTTAGAATACTGAGACACCGTCTGCGTGCGATCCACGCACCCATAACAACATCAATAAACTAGAGGCCACACAACAAAGCTGCAAGATAGATCCGACGTGATTACAGACACGCTACATTTACCACTTTTCTCAAACAAGATAGACTGAACCCAGTTTCAACAAGAAGATAAATACACAGACTGAATAAACTAGAGACTATATTTACGAGCTGCACCACAGCTAGCAGCGCAATCTTTATGGGTGATGGCAAAGTAACATAAAGATTAAGAATTGTTCGCATAGGTTTAGACTTCTGGAAATTAATGGGTAATACATACGATGGTTTATTATTTCAACTTACGAAAAATTTAAATATATTCAATCACAAACCACTTAAACCCAAAGGGATATAGTTACACCCTACAGGCATACGATTTACGAGACCCAGCCACAATCTAAAATACCACACCTATTTGACAAGCACGGACATAGTATCACTCACTTTATCCCCGCAGCATCTAAGAGTGGAATTACCTCCCATTTCATATAGTTAATAGTCCCACTCTTGAATATTTTAGAACTAGGTTTACTAGTCATATATCTAATCCTGATCCTTTCCCTAATCATTAACCTCCATGCACAACCCCCGCACATTATGCCACCCGAAAGCGGCTCTCTGCGGGCCCTTTAATGTAAACGTAAACATTAGGGGGTTTGGGGTTTGGTAAAAGTTACTAAAACTTTAGGGAGTGGTTCCCTTTTGTGGATTTTCATATTTTGTTTACACAGGCTGTGATATGTCATTAGTGCACTGTGTAATTTGCATCGTCATATTAAAACCGTTTCTATTCTATATACCTCCTGCCTTCCCCTGTCGATGTTAAGCCACGCATATAATATAATTAACCTAATCTAACGTAACCTCGTATATTAGGTGGGCATAAACGTGTCAAAATAATGAAAACATTTGCGAGAGTGCAAACACAGCGTTGACATGCGCGTCGTAAGAGAATGGTCAAGAGAAAACGGGGGCGGTGCAAGGGTAAACTTGTCCGCAAACAATTAATTCCAATAGTTAGCATTGGTTAGCGATTTTGTTTGCGGGGGTAAGGTTAGGTTAGGTTAACCCGCTGAGTACCAGCTAAATATTTATAAATGTACCACCCAGGACCGGCTGATTCTGATTTTTTTGTTTTTTTCCCAGAAACAATTGCGAATGGGTTAGGAATGAAGGGAAAACCACGAAAAAACTATCAAAAAGCTCAAAAAATGGTCCTACGGAGCCCCCGAAAACGGATTTTACAAGAGTATAAATTTGAAGGCAATTTCCCCCAAAAAACATGTTTTTGCGCGCTCACGCGCACGCAGTTGGACCACGCAGTTTTCACGCAGTTTTCAACCATCGGCATGAGTGCGTGGGATACTTACACAGTTCCCATACAAATCTGAGCCCTCTAGGTGCCATAGGACCTGAGTAATTGGGACCGGACCGGCCAGGACGCTACATATGAGTCGCTGGGGTTTAGCGTTACATACATTGTGGACGCAAACGCTGCGTCACTGGGGCTCAGTGGGTTAAGTTAATTTGGTGAAGTGGATTTGCCCCTTCACCACCCTTAGACCTATTGTCATCATCATATAATTATATTGCCAGCAGGGGGCAAAACAAATACCAGCAAACGTAATTAACGTTGCGCGTCATGACAACAAACCGACGATCGGAGTAGGTGGTAATCTTCCGATTTTTGGCCCAAACGCGCTGTTTTATTCTCGTCGAAAACCACATTAAAAATGTTATTAAATCGTTTCTATTACTAGTATCAGACCAGAAATGGGAGTTTAACTTACTATTGTTGTCACAAATTGTTTTGAAATATTTGAAAACAGATGTGGAATCAATATGCTAGTCATTTCCTACTTATGAATGTCCAAATTGCAGGAATAATATAACTAAAAAGAATGAAAAAAACTAATTGCAATCTCAAAATACCTGTGGGCCATAAACTGCAATTTTGACAAAATACAAAATGTAAGCATTAGTCCGGAAGTATTCTTATGTGTTTTATTACGAAATACATACTGTATATGTTGCTGTTTTGGGGGCAAACGTTTAGAGTAATAACAGCAAAATTATCATGTATTAGTTCTGAGTATTAATCATTATACTGATGTACGATGCATAACTCCAATTAATCTTTACAATCCAATGTTTATATCGATATTCAGCGAGCAACTATACATACTATATCATAATATGCAAAACATGGTGGACCAATTTTGTGTGAATTAAAGTGAAATGCAACCCAGCAATATAAAACAAATCTTCAACACCCCTCCCATCCTGGAAAAATGGAGGTGCTGGCGAAAAGAGGTGAGAGGAATAAAGGGGTGCTGTGGAGTTGGTGAGGACACACAGGTCATTTTGCCCACAAGTCTTTTCGCCCTCCTAATTCTTTTCCACCACACAAGCCTTTTAACCCACATAAATCTTGTTGCCCAATATTTCCTTCTTGCACAATTCTTTTCGGTCTCGTCTTTTAGCTCACAAATCTCTCTCTCTCTCTCTCTCCCTCCCTCCCCCCCCCCCCCCCCACACACACCTAAGAGTTTTTGTCCATATCTTTTCGCCTTCAACTCCTTTCTCATACAAGTTTTTTTTCTGCATTGCAGTTACTTTACCAAAGCTTTGAAGTCGTTTAGGTTAGGATAGGATGTATTAGATTTACAGTAGGTTATGGCTATGTTAGGGTATGGTAGACTAAGTTCAGTTATGTCAGGCTAGGTTAAATTTTATCAAGTTAGGTTAGGTTGATTCAGGTTTCGTCAGGCTATACTGTATTATAGTGTATAGGTTAGTATCAGTTCTGTTAAAGTTGACTTAGGCAAAGATTAGCTTTGGCTGAGGTTAGGTTAGGCTACGTAAGATTGGTCATGATTATGTTCGGCTACAAATAGTGGTTTATGCTATAGTTTAAGCTATGTTAGGTTATGGTTAGGTTAGCTTCTGTTTAGTACGGCCATGAGCAATTATAAAATTACACTATTTCGATAATTTGAAGCTTTTAAGGCAAGTCCTGAACCTTCTGGGCTGTAATATAGCATTATATTGTCTTCATTGCATTCCATATTGATTTCAAATGAGTGGCGTCAACATTTATCCTCTTTATTGTACAGTCGCGCTAATAGGTGATGTCTAGGCACCTAGTATGTTTTGATCAATAATTGGCATCAGCAATATCTAAGCTTCATTTCTTCATATCGAGTGAAATATACAAACATGTTCCTACACTTAACCACCCTATTCAACATCTGACATCTGACAGACATTAATACAGTACAGAGCAAGCCAAACGTAATGACAACTGATACATGACTTATTAGCGCGACCGTACCTACAGAGAATACAGAGTACAGTAGGATAAATGTTGTTTGGGTGAGTCGTCTCCGAACATAGACGAAGTGACTGTGGGCGATAAGACCGGAAGGCCTTTGAGAAATGCGACAGAATTCCGAGGAAAAGGTAAAAGCGCTCCCAGGCATTTTTTTTTTTTTTTATTTATTTTTTTTGCAAGTGAACAGCATAATGGTCTGAACTATTTCAATTGGATGGTGACCTATATATTATTATTATTATTATTATTATTATTTTTTTTTTTTATTGCGGTAGAATTCGAGAACAATTATGCACACTTAAGGGATGGTTCACTTTTTGGACGATTTTTGCATGTATTCGTTATTTTTCTAGTTTCCTCCCTAGACCCCCATCAAATTAAAAAAAAAAAGCATCCATTAGATCCCCCTTCTAGATTAATTTGTAATTTTTTCGGTAGAAAAATGTCCCGGCCAAAGGCTGGTTCTTTCAACATTACAGGCTCGCTATCGTTCGCCAGGGAACAAATCGACACCTAAATAGCACGAAAGGTCTAAATATTGACGAAGAAATGGGGCGAAAGATCTTAAAATCGACTAACTAATGGGGCAAACATCTTAGCATCTGAAAACTAATGGGGCTAAACATGAGGGGGAAAGTGGTCCAGAAAACCGGCCCATGTCCCCTTAAGAGGTGGTTTGTCGAGCCCCTATGCTCCCTCATGTTGAGACCCATTTGTTCTGAGATTTTAAGACGTGTCCCCCATTAGTTTGGCGATTTTAAGGTCTGTCGTTCCATTTCTTCACCAATATTAAGACCTTTCGTACAATGTAGGTGTCGATTTTTGTCCTGGCCAGCGAAAGTGAGCCTGTAATTTAAGAGGAACTAGCCTTCGGTGAGGATATTTTTGTGTCAAACAATGTGTGAAGAGGGTCTTGGGGGTGTTTTTTTGGTTTTAGCTTGATGGATATCTAGGGAGGATACTAAAAAAGAAAACAAAAATACAGTAGATAAATAAAGAAGCAAATATATACGCCCATCCCCCCTTAACATTAATATATACGCCCATCCCCCCTTAACATTAATATATACGCCCATCCCCCCTTAACATTAATATATACGCCCATCCCCCCTTAACATTAATATATACGCCCATCCCCCTTAACATTAATATATACGCCATCCCCCCTTAACATTAATATATACGCCCATCCCCCCATTAACATTAATATATACGCCCATCCCCCCTTAACATGAATATATACGCCCATCCCCCCTTAACATTAATATATACGCCCATCCCCCCTTAACATTAATATATACGCCCATCCCCCCTTAACATTAATCAGGTAGACCCTCTCAGAATAGAATACTCGAAGCATTTAATTGGGCACTTGACACAAGTTAACGAGTTCTTTCTTAACATGAATAATTGTATTAAACTAAAGAGGAATAAAACATTAGATTATATAGTTAACTCTTATAACGACCTTAGAAGAGGAATAAAACATTAGATTATATAGTTAACTCTTATAACGACCTTAGAAGGAATAAAACATTAGATTATATAGTTAACTCTTATAACGACCTTAGAAGAGGAATAAAACATTAGATTATATAGTTAACTCTTATAACGACCTTAGAAGAGGAATAAAACATTAGATTATATAGTTAACTCTTATAACGACCTTAGAAGAGGAATAAAACATTAGATTATATAGTTAACTCTTATAACGACCTTAGAAGAGAGTAATACGGTGGCGCTAATTAGTTATACATGTCTCAGCTGTCATTTCGTTCGGCTCGCTCTGTGCTGTATTAATGTCTGCCAGATGTTGAATAGGGTGGTTAACTGTAGGAACATGTTTGTATGCCTCACTCGAAATGAAGAAATCGTGTTTAGATATTGCTCATAAATATACTTGGTACCATTACATCACTTATTAGGCCGACTGTACTACGGTAACTATTCTAACTTCGGATGCAAGAAAGATTAGTAGATCATTTCGGCCGCGATCTAGTGAAGGATATGCAACGTTCGTGATGCTGTATACCCAAGAGTATTGAAATTTAGATGAGGGAGGTGTTCGGTTGGTACTTGGTATTCATGAAGTAGAAGGGAGGGCGTTGATATGACGTAAGAGGGGATGGTTCACTTTTTTGATCGATTTGTTTCCTTTATACATTTTGAGTCGATCACCCACCCAACAAAAAAAAATAAAAATGAAAAGTGGGGATTGGGCCTGAGTATATAGAATAGAATACATTTTCTTTTCTAATATCCTCCCTAGACTTCCATCTAACTTTAAAAAAAAACATCCATTAGATCCCCCTGCTAAATTAATTTGTACATTTTTCGGTAGAAAAATTTCCCGGCCGAAGGCCGGTTCTTCCCAAATTACAGGCTCACTATCGTTCGCCTGGAAAAAATCGACACCTAAATAGCACGAAAGGTCTTAATATTGACAATGAAATGGGGCGGAAGGTCTTAAAATCGACACCCTAATGGGGCAAACCTCTTAAAATCCGAAAACTAATGGAGCTAAACATGAGGGAGAAGGGGATCCAGAAAAGCGACCCATCTCCCCTTGAATACATAGGCTACATTGGATATCAAAGGCCTGATGTGAATGGTGATTTGAACCGTGTTTAATTGAACGTTTGTATTATGTACTGTAAAGGAGAGAGAAAGTTTAAACAAATTGAACGTTTGTATTATGTACTGTAAAGGAGAGAGAAAGTTTAAACAAATTGAACGTTTGTATTATGTACTGTAAAGGAGAGAGAAAGTTTAAACAAATTGAACGTTTGTATTATGTACTGTAAAGGAGAGAGAGAAAGTTTAAACAAATTGAACGTTTGTATTATGTACTGTAAAGGAGAGAGAAAGTTTAAACAAATTGAACGTTTATATTATGTACTGTAAAGGAGAGAGAAAGTTTAAACAAATTGAACGTTTGTATTATGTACTGTAAAGGAGAGAGAAAGTTTAAACAAATTGAACGTTTGTATTATGTACTGTAAAGGAGAGAGAAAGTTTAAACAAATTGAACGTTTGTATTATGTACTGTAAAGGAGAGAGAAAGTTTAAACAAATTCATTAAAAATATCCATTTGCATCAATTTGTTCCCTAAGTTAAGATATTTAAGATTATTATTATTATTATTATTATTATTATTATTATTATTGTTATTTTAAAATTAACAAATATAGTTTGAAACTGTTGTTGATCAATTGAAAGAGTTAGTCTGGAGAGAGGATTCTACAGATGTGTTTCGGGAAATAGCTTAGTTGTGAAAGCAAACTTACGTTGGGAATAATGTATCCATGGGAGTAATAATGTGTAGGATTCTGTTAGCAATGTTTTTATTCATGAACCTATCCTTATCTTTCAATATGACCTGTATTCAAGTGCAATGGGGTTTGTAATTGATGATTAATGTTAGCACTTTGAGTACCAGCGACGTCTGTTATATTTTATTGTAGCTATATTTAGACGATATTATGCAGCTTTGAAAGGATCTGTGGTAGTTTAAAGGGTTGGTGGAGATAGTTTGAAGCCTTATTATTACTAGAGGTCCTTTCTAAGGTGAATGAAATCGTCTAATAGTTGCCAAAATATGATGAAAAGGACATCCCTGGTACTGTACGGGTTAAGAACGGGGTGTTACTTAATACTCTGGAGACTTGAGCTATTCTAGAGTGATATTCTAGAGATTGTGGCATTATTCTAGTGATTGTTGGCTTTTATTCACTATCTAGTGGACTCGGTTTGGTAACCCTGGGTGTAGGGAAGATTGGGTCTGCCTCATGATTATAGTCCGGTAGACCATTTGCAGATTTTCATATTATGCTTCTTAAATTTGAGGAGTATTACTGTGTAATTGATCATAATTCTCACAACATGTGTACTTCAATTAATCTACCTACCTCTAGTCAATTGTTATAAGGTTTAATCATGTTTTATAATCAACGCGTTTACGAAAATTATATTTAATCAGGAAATAGCCCTTCCTAAACTAAGAAAAACAAAATAATAATAATAATATATACCGGTATATATATATATATATTATATTTTTTTTCTTAGTTTATGAAGTTTATAATTATTATATATATATATATATATATATATATATATATATATATATATATATATATACTGTATGCTGTATATATATAGGCTACACATTAGAGCAAGGCACTTTTTCTCAGTCAGCATTTGTGTATTATATTACTTATGCTTTAATTTACTAATGCCCTTAATGAAACAAATAATAATACAAATAATCTGATATTCTATAAACTGGCTAAGAAAAGGTCTGTTTTTGGATTAAGGGCGGGCATTTACTTAAGCGATAAAATAGGGTTGGATTAAATACTCATAGCGTCATTCTATATATATATATACACATATATACAAATGCCAACATAAAACTTAGTATAGTTAATGCCTGCGTAGTTTACTTGTAATCTGAGTTTAGTTGATCGAACATTAAATTAAATCAATGATGACAAAATATAGCTATAACTGATTTATTGATGCTATGTACAATCGCGCTAATGAGTGATGTCTCGGCACCAAGTATGTTTTGATCATTAATTAGTCTCAGAAATATCTAAGCTTCATTTCTTCATATCGAGTGAAGTATACAAACCTTTTCCTACACTTACCCACCCTATCCAACATCTGACAGACATTAAAACAGCACAGAGCAAGCCAAACGTAATGACAGCTGGGACATGACTTATTAGCGCGACCGTACATATTTGTTTTGTTTCCTTTGCTTTCTTTATGGGCTGACTCAAGGAAAATTGTCTAAAAACAGGCAAAACTCAAATTGCGAAGAGGTTGCTAAAAATCTATACTACAATGAGGTCAACACTAAAACACCATCCTTACCGAAAATCATTTATTAAGACAGGAGAGTGAAACAAGATCGAGACAAACAACGAGATGTAAGAAAAGTCAATAATAATAATAATAAAGGTGGTGTATACAGTACCGACTCTACATCATCATCATCATCATCCACACCCACACCAACAACAACAACACCACCAGCTTCAGGGGAGATCTCCACTTGAGGGATTTTTTTCTTGACCCCTTTCTCCCTCATGTTTAGCCCCATTGCTTTTGATATTATAAAACGTTCGCCCCATTAGTTTAGCGATTTTTAAAAACTTTCACCCCATATTAAGACCTTTCGTGCCATTCAGGTGTCGATTTTATCCTGGCGAGCGATAGCGAGCCTGTAATTTAAGAGGAACCGGCCTTCGGCCGGGACATTTTTCTACCGAAAAATTTACAAATTTATCTTGAAAGGGACTCAAGGGGGTGTAATTTTAAGCTTGATGGAGGTCTAGGGAACAAAGTAAATACCTCCCCTTAACCCCTTCTGTACCGGTTCGTCATGTTAACTTTATTCTGGCTACTATTAGACGATTTTATTCAGTTTAAAAAGGGCCTCCAGTAATTAACAGGCTTCGAACTATCTCACTTAACCCTTTTTACTACAACAGATCCTCCTTATACTACACAACATCTTCTAAATGCAGCTTAACCCCTTCTGTACCGGCGACGTCTTTTGTATTTAATTATAACTACATTTGAAACATTTTATGAAGCTTGAGAGAATATTTGTGGTAGCTAGAAGGATGAACTGAGATAGTGTGTAGTCTTTGAATGGGTAGACATCCTTCCTAAACTGAATATAATCGTCATAGTGGCCAGAATATAATGAAAAGAACGTCACCGGTACGGTACGGGTTAAGGGGGAGATGGTTGGGTTGTTTTTCCCGGGACTCCTTTCTCACTCATGTTTATCCTCATTAGTTTTGAGATGTTAAGATCCTCACCCCATTAGAGTTGCGTTTTTAAGACCTATCTCCCCAGTTTTGGTTAATATTAGGACCTAGACAATTTTTAGTTTTTTTCCCAAGACTTGCATCAAACTTTATGAAATACCCCCAAGACCCCCCTTCGAGAAAATACCCCCCCCCCCCCCCCTTCGAGAAAAATTGGTACATTTTCGGTAGAAAAATTTTCCTCTTATAGTTCAGGCTCGCTATCGCTCGCTAGTAAAAAATCTATACCAAAATGGAATATAAGGTTAAATATTTAAACAAATGGGGCGAAAAGTCTTAAAATTAGCCAAACTATTGGGCTGAACGTCTTAAAATGTGAAAACTAATGGGGATAAGCATGAAGGAGAAGGGGGTCCAGAGCAACCATACCTCCCCGTAATGACCGTTTGGCCGACATTATGGTGACGTCACACAAGCAGTTTAATCGCCGTGTTTTCTAGCCTGCTTCCGATTCTGGCTGTCACTTTGTTTCAACGTATTAGCTTAGTTTTACCTTCAATTATCTGATATATCTACTCCATTATCTATCATCCCTTCAATTACTTGATATATCACGTGCTTGTTCTAATCTGATACTAGAGTGAGTTAGTCGACCCGTTTTAGGCGTTTTAAGCCAAGATTCACAAGCGAAAATTAGAAAACGGCTAGTAAAAACGCCACAAAGGCCTGTATGACGCCGTTACACACACCAACACTTATTCATTCAACTTTTGATCTGCACATTTATTCTGTCAAGATTTGGAGTCAATATTGACACTGATTTCGACAACTATCCTGAAAATAGATTATTTAAATATACAGATATATATAAATTGAGTTTAGTGTGGAAACACGTTTGCGGGAAAAAGTACTTGAATAAATATTTCAGAAAACGCTATCGTTTTCTGAAATATTTATTCATGATATTTTTGTCACTTATTATAACCTACCTTCAATCTGTAATATATATTTTGTTTCCAGCTGACGATAAATTTACATATCTCCATCTTGAATACGAAAATTTGGCTGCGAAATGTATTTATTCTGAAAACTTGTCATTAACATGATTCAATGACGTTTTAATTTCAGATTTTCCCATTAAATATCGAGAAATCAGCTGAAAAGGATTCAATTTACTGTTACCTGAAATCAAAGCGAGTCGAGTTACCGATACCAGTGCAACATAGTCTTAAGATGCTGACATAATAAAGTTGCCGATAAAAAGGTATCGGAAAAACTTCGTGCAAATCCGCCTTTAATATACTCCACCTTTTGCGATGACACTATTTCACTATTGGTAAAAATATAGCTATCTTATGCTCAGAAAAGTTATGCATATATATACAGTATATAATTAAAATTTCACTTTGTTTTGCTACCTACTAGAAAAAATAGTCTATGGGGTTAGACTGTACAAAATAACTATGGATATATTGAAGCACGGATGGCCAAGTAAGTCGAGTTACGGGATTGCGGTAATAATGTCTGCCAGATGTTGAATAAAGTAGGAAATTAAAGTGAGGGGACTACAAAATCACCGACCCCAATAAAATACTACAAATCCTGGTCCCCATTCCTTAACACTTGTAGTTAAATAACGTCCCATTAATTATTATTATACTCTGGGTAAGATAGTTGGATAGGGGAGATGGGTCGTTTTTCTGGTCTCCCTTCTTCCTCATGTTTAGCCCCATTAGTTTCCAGATGTTATGACGTTCGGTCCATTAGTTTGGCGATTTTAAGACTTTTCGCCCCATTTCTTTGTCAATATTAAGACTTTTCATGTTATTTAGGTGTCGATATTTTCATAGCGAGCCTCTAATTTAAGAGGAAACGGCCTTCGGCCGGGACATTTTTCTATCGAAAAATTTACAAATTTAGCTAGGAGGGTCTTGGGGGTTGTTCTATTAAGGGGGTAGTACTCGCTTTTTATAGACCCCCTTCTCCCTCATGTTTAGCATATTAGTTTTGAGGTTTTAAGATTTTCGTGCCGTTAGTTTGTCGATTTTAAGAACTTTCGCCCCATTTCTTTGTTAATATGAAGACCTTTCGTGCCATTTAGGTGTTGATTTTTTTCCTGGCGAGCGATAGCGAGCCTGTAATTTTAGAAGAAACCGGCCTTCGGGCGGGACATTTTTCTACCGAAACATGTACAAATTTATCTTTGAAAGGGGGTCTAGGGAGTGTTTATCTTTGAAAGGGGGTCTAGGGAGTATTTTGTTTAAAGCTTGATTGAGGTCTAGCGAGGAAACCCTAAAATAGATAAATAGATAAATATAAGGGCCAAAAACCAAGCACTACCCCTTTAAGGGGAGGTATTTAGTTTGTTCCCTACTTTTTCATCAAGCTTAAAATTACACCCACTAGACCCCCTTTCAAGATAAATTTGTACATTTTTCGGTAGAAAAATTTCCCGGCCGGAGGCCGGTTGCTCTTAAATTACAGGCTCGCTATCGCTCGCCAGGAAAAAATCGACACCTTAACGGCACGAAAGGTCTTAAAATTGACAGAAATGGGGCAAAATGTCTTAAAATATCCAAACTATTAGGGCGAAGGTCTTAAAATCTCAAAAGCAATGGGGCTAAACATGAGGGAGAAAAGGGTCCAGAAAAAAATCCCTCAAGTGGAAATCTGCCCTTAAGCTTGATGGAGGTGTAGGGAGGAAACTAAAATATAGACATAAATAAATAACTAAAAAGATCCATACACTATGAGCCAATAAATACGCCCATCGCCCTTGATATAGTCATCAAGGGCAAAACAAAGAAAAACGGGGGCCTTACAAAGTCCTCAGTCTTGTGAGATGACTTACAATGTCCTCAGTGTTGTGAGATGACTTACTTGGTCAACCGTACAGTCGGCCAAATAAGTCATGTCGCGGCAACCAACTATATTCCGATCGATAATTGGTATCAGCAGTATCTATAAGCATTAATTCATCGTTTTTCGAGTGAGATATACAAACATGTTCCTATCTTTACACACACCCCCATTCAACATCTGTGACAAACATTAATACAGCACACAACGAACAAAACGTAATGACAGCGACGACGTGACTTACTTGGTCAACCGTACATATCGAGAATTTCTGGATATAAAATGTTTGATTATAAGAGAAGATTATTATTATAGGCTGTTCCTCTCTGACCACCAGCGGGATTCGAACTTAAGGGGGCCCACCTCGTATTGTTATTCTCTTTCTCCATCTTTCTCTGGCTTGTATCCATTCGGCCCCATTCAGCCTACTGGTTTAAGACGTTTATCCCCATCCAGGTGTCGATTTTTTTCCTGGTGAGCGGTGGCGAGCTAGCTGATTTTATAAAAACAAAATTGACAGCAGGCTAAATTTGTACCTTTTTCGATAGAAAAATTTCTCCGGCGAAGCCGGATTTCTCCATACAATGCTGGCTCGCTATAGCTCGCCAGGAAGAAATGGACACCTGGATGGGGATAAATGTCTTAAAACAGTTGGCTCAATGAGGCCGAATGGATACAAGCCAGAGAAACAGAGAAAAGGAGAGAACAAAAGCAGGTGACCCCCTTTAAGCCAGTGTCACACGAGCCCATTTTCCGGCAATTTTCGATGAGCAAGTTTTTGATCGTACAATTTTGAGGCTCTTTCGCGTTGGAATGGGAAGTTAGATTGAAGGTACAATATGTTAGATAGATTAATTCTTATGTAACTTAACTTTTCAAGCTGGCAGACAACAATTGCTCGTAAAAGTTGACGGAAAAATCGCTCGTGTGACACCGCCTTTGCGAGATGAGTGTAGCACGGTGTTCCTCCTCTTCACCCTTTTGATTTACGCTACCGAGAGAAATTTTTAGGACCAAGTAATTTAATTTTCTGGTTCACTTTATTGGATGTTATTACGCATGTTTGAAGCCTGCCAAAATTAAATTAACGAGAAATTTGGGAGAGTCTATTAAATTTGTATTTTGATTTTGGTTCGTTGTCACTCTTTACAACCATGGAGGGGGGGGGGGGGGGTGCGCTTGTTACAGGCAGTTTTGCCTTTTGTCGCCTTCATGCACATTCAATAAGAAATTCAATAATTACTTATTTTTCTAATTTTCTTATGTGTTGACAAAGGTTTGAGTGATGGATAAGCGGTTGTTGGCGTTAATACTCTTGTTCAGGGGAGGAGGGGTGAATTTGATTTATCGACGTAACCATTAAGGGGAGGTTTTTAGTTGATTCCCTAGACTTCCATCAAGCTTAAAAATACTCCCCCTAGACCCCCTTTCAAGATAAATTTGTACATTTTTCGGTAGAAAAATGTTCCGGCCGAAGGCCGGTTCCCCTTAAATTACAGGCTCGCTATCGCTCGCCAGGAAAAAATCGACACCTAAGTGGCACAAATGGTCTTAAAATTGCCAGAAATGGGGCGAGGGTTCTTAAAATCGCCAAACTAATGGGGCGAACGTCTTAACATCTCAAAAGCAATGGGGCTAGACATAAGGGAGAAAGGTGTCAAGAAAAAAGTCCCTCAAGTGGAAATCTCCCCTTAAGATACTGAGTTGAAGTTTGGCAAGTTATGAGCTACAGGGACGTTTCAAGACCCATTTTCTGGAGTTAGAATTCTGCTTATTCCAGATTATATTGTACTGACGTTCTCACATTTTCAACGACATCCAGACAGGTTTGACTTCATATTTTCATAGAGCCACAACATTTCACATCATTCTAAATCAGGCTGTCAAACGAAAAACCAGTCATTCATTCGTTTTAGCCTTTATTTTTCTACAGTATATGTAAAAGATAAAAATACGGGTTATCGTTTAAATTGTGTCTTAGGAAGTGATAACATGGCCAACGAAATGTAATTTTATGTTAATTTGCTAGTATTCCTTCCAATATTCATTCAACTCTTCAAACAAAATAGCTGCAGTTAAACACCCTGTTCTGAATGCCTTGGAGCAATATAGGTATCGTTTACGCAGTCGTTGTTGGTCTATATTTCGCTGGCTACCATCAAGACATTTCACATGGTATAGGAAAGACCAGTTGATGTTACGAGTGAAGAGGACCACCTTAGCTGTCTCACCAGAAGGACCCGAGTTTGAATCTCATTAGCAAATCGAAGGATGTTTTTGCTTACACGCAGTAGTAGTGTGCTCTTTTATGGCTGGCTACTGTTACGATTCGAGGTGACCTTGTTTACTACGTGCATGATATCTTACATTGCCGGGAAGGTCACGATCATACCTGCACAACACCACACCAATATCCATAAACATCCGATGACCACTTGTATATTGTGTTCTCCTTTTCCACCAGCCTAGCGCGAGGAAGATGCATCCATTAACCTTTTCGATTCAATAATATTTTTGTTTAAACTTTATAATCACTAGACGATCTACCTTCAACTTGGGAATTACGTTATTGAGCCAATGGGTGTAAAATAACCTAATTAATAATTTTGCCTGATGAATGTCACACAATATTGAACGTTTTGCAATTTTGTTAAATATTGCCTATGAAGGATCGCAGTGGAAATATTTACAGTGTAATTTAGTTGACAAATATTACACAAACTGTCTTCATATATAATCCATACATTAGTATCTATTGTTTATTAAGTCATTTATGTTTTATATAGACAATAGTATTAAGAATATTATGGTTAATACCTACTCATGCCATTATCAAACTAATTTCTGTTATTCATGTTTTCACATTGTAAATTGTTTATCCATTTGTTTAAACTAGAATTGACTCTTGTTAGCTATAGTTAAATCAGATTCTGTTCCTGTTAACAAGTGTTCATGTTTACCACAAGTCCTGAAAAGTTTGGACTGAAATGCCCTGAACATACATAACGTAAATAGATCCTTTCAAGTTGCCACTGCAATCTCCTAGCTCATCTCAATAATACTTCATAATATCTCGCATACTCATAGCTTGATGGATTTATTTTATTGGCCTTCTTTCCTGGGCTGAATAAAATTACTTTTTCAGTAATTGGAATAAGTTGATAGATCGTCATCTGATTGAAATAGGCAATAGTAAACCGAATGATTCGCTACAAACACGGTGTTAAGGGGGGATGGTTCCCGTTTGGGTCGATTTTGTTTTCTATTTATTAACTATTTGTCTAGCTTCCTCCCTAGACCTCCATCAAACTTAAAACAAAAACACATGCATTAGATCCCCCTTCTAGATTAATTTGTACATTTTTCGATAGAAAACTTCCCGGCCAAAGGCCGGTTCTTCCCAAATTACAGGCTCACTATCGTTGGCCAGGAAAAAAATCGACAACTAAATAGCACGAAAGGTCTTAATATTGATAAGGTCTTAAAATTGACAAACTAATGGGGCAAACATTCTCAAAATCTGGAAACTATTGGGGCTAAACATGAGGGAGAAAGATATCTAGAAATACGAACCATCTCCCCTTAAACAAGCAATATTGCGATGGGTTTCACCTATTTCGTAAATTGAGAATCGATGATATTCCAAAATCTAGAAATATCGTTATTCACGCAAGTTCTTTTATTCTTCGTGAGTTTATGCATTGAAGTAAAAATTGCATAATAGTGCTTCACTATGGTGGCAAAGCATGCCACTGAAACGAAAAATCCCAAGATATATTAAATATTCCCTGTAAAAGACTATCTGATCGCCCACTTTAGCAAATTGTTCCATATATTAATTTTCTTGAGCATGAAAGGATTAATTTGATATGACGAAGGAAACTTCCAAAACACTATCATAATGACATTACTATCTAGCAATTGCAATCATAATGGTTCTTATAAAAATAGTAGTGGTCAGTCCTTTTATATGAATTTATCCAATAGAATATATGTTAGTATTCAGCTTAAGTGTAATGGCACATACAATATAACAACACTGCATTATACAAAATATTTTGATAACATACTATTAGTCTAATACTCCACGAAGTTCATACATGTCTATAGTATATGTTCATGAAATATAGGATCGACTATGTGGATAGTTGATAGTCTATATTAATACCTCAGGGGGTATAGCAGATCACTCAATGTGTAGATCTATTTCCCATTTATAGCAATAGTTCATGAAGTAAGGTCACAAGTACCTAAATTGGTCGAGATCTTAGTCTATTCGCTGTAAGTAGGCGAGAAATCATGACCTCTAACCTTTGTAACTCAAATACGACTAGAGGAGTAATCGAACTTATATTTCTACCATTTGGGAAAAGTCAGTCTAGGAATCAATGTGGAAATTTACAGCCAATTTGCTCTAGCCCTTTTTGAGTTACAGAGGATAGAGGTCATGATTTCTCGCCTACTTATAGCGAATAGACTATACTATGTGTCGCAGTAAAGTGAACCAAGCAATCTTAACTTGGCCCACACACAGGAACTACTTGCCAGGACAGACTTGTACAAAACACTATGTTGTTTGAGGATTAACTGAGCTACCTTTCTTACATCAACCGGTCCCTGGAGATGCTTGAGCTTCTCCTTCAACCTGATACTCGGTTACTAAACACTTATACTCCAAAATACAATAGACCCAATTTTCATTTGTCTACACCAAGTATGTACAGGTATGTACGTATTCATGTACACCAGGTATTGTAGACTCAAGCATGTCACATTGCATATTCCTCCTTCTGTATTCATTCAGGTAATATGATAAACATTTGTGTACGCCAGCAAAGGATATATTTTTCGTTCTTCAACGCCAGTTGCATTATTATCGAGTCTATGAATTTGCTATATCTTTCTCTCGTTCTAGCTCAGTTCCAACTAGAGCTGATACTTTGAAATGACTGGGTCACTACATTTCTACTCCAGGTGCTCGAGCTAGCGTTTCGTAATGTCAAGATCCCATCATTAACACTGTAGACTTGAGCCAATCGTTTTGCTAACTCCGACTCCTCTCCTGTCTGAATATGAACTGGAGTTGGTTTACAAGACACTTCGTTCTCTATATTTCTACTACACCTATGGACATGTTGCTCATTTTCAGTTCCAGTTGTTACAATCCCAAGCCTGTTTCTTTGCTAACTTCTCCAGCTGTCGAAGCTGTGTCATCTTGAGATGACACTATCCTTATCATTCAACATTATTTTCGTATTTCTACTCCATATGCTTTTGACTGGAAATACTGCAGTCTTCATATTAGCACTTCAGATTCCTTGGGCTCAAATATTTCAATTCGAGATCCTGTACACTCAAGCCTGTCACTCTGTTAACTCCTCCTTCTGTCCTGGCTAAGTCTGGACTAGAGCTGGTGCTCACAAATGAGTCCGTCGTGTCAGGTAGTCGGCGGGTGCGGGTGGTCGGGGGTTCGCTGGTGTTCCGTGGGAGTTGTGTTGGTGGTGGTGTTGGTAGTGGTATTGGTAGTGGTGATGTTGGTATGTCCGTTATTGAGAATTGTGAGGTTACACTGCAGCATAGCATCGATGTTGTAGGCAATGGTGCTGTCCTGGCCACAAGCCTCCGTGAACTCATCCAGGGTGATCACGCCGTCCTTGTTGAGATCCAGCGTCTGTAAGAACCAAGAGAAATTTGGGAATTAGAGATTAACCCATACAGTACTGGTGACGTCCTTTTCTTTATATTGTGACAACTATCAGACGGTTTTATTCAGATTAGTAAGGACCTCCAGCAATAATTAGGCTTCAACCAGCCCTTTTTACTACCGCAGATAATTCTTAAGTTGCATAATATCGTCTAAATAAAACTAGAATGAAAAATTGTTTATTGTCCATGCAATGATTACATTCATGGCTTGATTTACGTTCAAACTGACGAGGAGATAATAATTTGCTTAAATATACTGATATCACTTAATTTCGGAGATTCAGTTAGACAGCATACATATTGATTCACAGAATATCCATGTTCAAGTTCAGCATCTGTACAAATATAGTAATTGAAGTTAATTTCACCATGATATTAGAAGAACCCACGCTATTTGTTTTGTCCTCTGTGTCGTTGCCCAACAATTCATTGTACCAATTGAAATTAACACTACGTCATAGGCAAATATAAGAGAAAGAAACTGAAAGCAAAGTTGGCTATTACGAGAACTCGGCTGAATGCCAAATCGGTCGAAGCAATCTACTGTACATAATATAACATAACATAACTAACTTCTGGCCAATCTACTGTACATAATATAACCTAACATAACTAACTTCTGGCCAATTTCACCAAACCTAATACTGTACCTATCGTAAATTACTACAGGTAGCGCCAACAAACTTGACAATAATCTTGATGCCTGACCTCTTTTTAACTCAAAAGAGCCTAGTGCAAACTGACTGTAAATATCCATACCTATTTCCTGGTGGAGTCTTCCCAAACGATAGAAACGTCAGCCCGATTGCTTTCATTAATTTTGATTTATATGAAGTTAAGAGGTCAAGATTATTGTCAAGTTCGCTGGCACTACCTATACCTGCGGCTAACTCCTCTTACGAGACCGATCTTTTCACGTCCGACCTCTTCGAGAACTGCATTTCATTAATACTTGAATAATAAGTGATTAATACGTGATTAATACGTGATTAATACGTGATAAATACGTGATTAAGAAGTGATAGGTGAACATCAAAGTTAACAAAAGAAGCCCCTACCGTAAAGAGCGTCTCGACCTTCTGTTCCACTACATGATCGCACTGAAAATAAAATGCTGGAATAAATGAATAGCAACGTAAATTTAGCCCTACCCCTTGACAATAAGACATCGTTTCTGGGCTAATGCACATCGTCTAGTGATAGGCAGAAGACAGGAAACCAATGTGTTATTGAACTGAAGGCGTTCTTCGGATTTGTAATGAACCCCCTAAACATAAAACTTCTTTTCTAAAGAAAGTAGTCTATAGCGTCAGAGTAGAGGAGGCATTACAAAAAAAACTTATATATATATATATATAATATGAAAACATAAATGAATAAATACAATATAAAAGGAATATGATGGAAAATAAAGTCCAGACAACAATTATAGGATCTTTTGAATATTAAAATACACATTGAAAGTAGATTATTATAGACGACTAATTTCATACGCAACTTTGTTTTAGAAACTGCGTTATCGTAAATTCCGAAGAATTTTGAATGAAAATACATATTTATGATATGTGCTATAGTCCATGAGCCAGGCCAGATATCGGTACCACCTGGGGTGACTAAACACGAATGGTACTAAAATGTTTATAGAGTGACTGTAAGTACATTAAGATATGATAGCCTTCTCGCACTGGTAGCTTAGTCTAATTTTTTTGATGCAATAGGGGCGCTACCCAAAAATAAAGATTTTTAGCGTGACGCTCGGCGTTTTCCTCATTTTCTTTAAAATCCATCACACAATCATCGCGAAACTTTGAACACCTATGTAGAATTATATTCTCTACCAGAGTTGTTCCTAGGTATTTTTCAAATTTCCTCATATTTCGGAATATACTCTATATTTTGGGTATTTTCCTCTAAATCTAGAATAAATCCTTAAATATGGGGAACATTGAAAAATATATTCTAACAGCTCTTGTAGCTTATTTGATTCTCTACAAGAATTATTCCGATGTGTATTTCAAGTTTCTCCATATTTAGGGGTTTATTTCATATTTGGGGATTTTTTGTTATATTTTGGGGATAATTTATTATTGGAAGGAGCAAACATATGTAGAGTGGTTTCCATGTAATGTGTTTGTTTGTTCATGGTTTAATGGTGATATTTTTTGCAGGTGTGTGTCGACTGTTTGACGGCAGGATGGAACCATCTGCGAGGAAGAGAGCACGGATCGACTGTATCATCCACTGCTCTGATGATGACAGCGATGCTCTGGTGTCACCACAGGATTTGGACTCCTGGAACACATTGCTCAGGGCTGCAGAAATCAGGCAGCATGATCCAGTCCTGGAAGCAGCCAAGGGCCTTGAAGAAGGAGGAATACCACACATACATTATCACCGTAAATGTCGTAGTCTCTTTACAATGAAGAAGTCACTGGATTCTATCCTTGCCAAGGGTGTCAAGATAGAATCAGCAAGCGTCGACCCCAGGAGGAGGGCATCAAGGGATGCCCCTAGTACTAGCAGGGTGTATGCCAAAGTATGTATCTTCTGCGAGAAGTCAAGCAAGTACATAAAAACAACAAAGACAAGGGAGCCACTCATACAGTGTGTTGAGCTACGAGCAGATGAGAAGATTCGCAGAGCAGCAATAAGGAAACTCAACCAGAGAATCCTTGGTTTAGTTAGCAGAGACCTTGTTGCTGCAGAGGGTCACTACCACAAGTCGTGCTACAAACTCTTCACAAAAGATGATTTCCCAGCGGCCGCCAGGTCGGGTGCAGGTGAAAATCAGGAAGAAAGCGAGGAAGCACGCTACGAAGAGGTTGAGACAGAAGCCCTCGAGGAACTCTGCTTGTATATAAGGACCAAATTATTCCCCAACCCAGAGGTACTGCCTATGACAAACCTCACATCTAGGCTTGAGAGATCCATGATGTCCCGTGGTATTATCCAACTGAAACCAGCGACAAAGAAACATGTTCGCCGAAAGATTGAAACCGAGTTTGGAGAATCACTACGCTTTGTCCCAGATGAGAAAGGAAAGCTTCTAATCTATCCACGCAGCCTCTCAATGGACGACCTTGCCCGGCAAGCACACAAAATGGCAAAAGACCTGCAAGAAGCAAGAGCAGCTAACTCTGAAGATGTCTTAACCAAAGCAGGAATGCAGCTGAGGAATGAGATCAATAAACAAGATGTGAGTCAGCCATGGCCTCCCGATACAGATCAGAATGTCATTCCTGCAGCAGTCACTCAATTCCTGCACACCCTGCTGACAGGAGAGTGTGAGTGTGAAACTCCCTCTGAAAGAGCTCAACGTCTTGCCACTTCCTTTGGCAGTGACTTGGTCTTTGCTGTTACCAGTGGCAAGACAAAACCACCCAAGCACGTACTGCTGACCAATGCTGTAAAGTCTTTGACAGGAAACACAGAACTGATCCGAACTCTGAATCGTCTTGGTCACTGTGTGTCTTACTCAATGTTTGAGGAGATCGATACAGCCCTTTGTATCCAGAAGCTGGAATGCTCAAAGGATGACATTCCACTGCCAGCAAACATCTACCCTGGTGTGTTCACAACCCTGGCCTGGGATAACATTGACCGACTTGAAGAGACCCTAAGTGGAGCAGGTACTTCTCATAGAGTCAATGGCATTGCTGTCCAGTCCAAGGTTGCAGGCTCTGTGCCAGAGAAAGTCCTGCCAGAGATTACCAAGTCCAAGATAAGAAGCATCACTCAGACATCATCAATGCTGCCAATATACAATGTTGGGCGGCGGGCAGGGCCACCTAGGATTGAGACTGCGTATGTCGACACTACCAAGGAAGTCCAGGATTCAAAGACAAAGAACCATATCTGGCTTCTTACTCGAATGTCAGACCATGAGGACCAGTCCATCAGCAGTTGGACTGGGTTCAACATCAAAATGCGCAGAGACATTGCAGTGGTTCAGGACACTGTAAGCTACCTGCCCACTATCAATGCTCCCGCAACAGAAATGTCCACCGTTAATGAAATCTTGGAACAAACGCATGCTATCATGCAGTCCTTACAGCTTAACAAGATTGTGTGCGTGTTTGATCAAGCACTCTATGCCAAAGCTGCCGAAGTTATCTGGAAACAAGAGAAGTTCAAGAACATTATCATCAGGATGGGCGTCTTCCACACAATCTGTAATCTCATCTCCACCATAGGAAAGAGGTTTCAAGATGCAGGTCTTAGAGATCTGTGTGTGGAATCAGGTATCATCGCAGAAGGATCAGTGTCAGGAGTGATGAACGGCAAGAGGTACAACAGAGCAGTGAGACTACACAAGCTCGTGTATGAAGCACTGATGAGGCTTGCATGGAAAGGCTTCCTTTCATGGCTAGAAGAAAACCATTCAAGGGACATACACCATCTAGATGAAACACTGAAGGACATCAACAGCTTTCACAGCAATGTGTCTCAGGGACTCTTTCAAGAGCTGATGGAGAGTGAATCATGCACACATATCATGAAGCTTTTCCAAGTTTATCTTGAGACCCTCAGAGATGAACACAACCTCTCAGCATTCTGGATGTCATACCTGGACATGGTTGAGATCATGCTGGACTTAATTCGAGCCTCCAGAGAAGGCAACTGGATGCTCCACCTAGGAGCAATCCGACAGATGATACCGTGGTGTTTTGCCTATGACAAAGTGAACTATGCCCGGTTCCTAACCTACTACTATGCCTTGATGTCTCGACTGCCCATTGAACACCCAGAGGTCCATGAACACTTCATGCAAGGTGGCTTTTCGGTCCAGATCGGTAGCAAGAATCCCTTTGGACGGATCCCTGTGGACCAGACAATCGAAGAGACGATCAACAAAGACACCCAGACACCAGGGGGCACAAAAGGCTTCAGCCTGAAAGGCGGAGCTGTCGCCAGGTACTACCTGACATCGGAGTATCGCAGCAGGTACTTAAGGCAGCTCAGGACTATGGTAGTAGGCCAAAAGTATACTGACTTCAGCCACCCAGACCTACAGATGCCCAGGATTAGAAGAGATGAGGCCGATGTCCAATCTTTAGTTCAACTGATGGAGACCAGCTGGTTGAACCCCTTCAACGCAGAGCAAGAAGATCTTGTCAGTTTGTCAACTGCGACTATGGCACCACCAGAAGTTGTCAAAGACCTTCTAGGGGCCTACAGAATAGGAGAGGATGCATATCAAGCCTTCAAGGAAGAGCGCCTGGAGATCGATACGCCAACTATACAGTTTCATGACACGATGACGAAGACGAAACTGAGAACGTTCACTAACATCAGAATGAAGCCACGCTCACAAGACCATGCCAAGGAGGTTATCTTAAAGGCTGACAGGAACCTATTTGGCCAGATGATCCTTGTTGCCGAGAACAGAAAGCTCAAAATGAGTGATGTCTTGGCTCATCCCCTGGGGCCTTTGCCTTGGGCACTTGCCAGCGGTGATGGGTCTCTCCGCAAGACCAACAAGGCTGCCCTCGCAAAGGAGTTAGAGAGGAATGTTTCTCCTGCAGAAGTGATACCCGAGCCCTCTGCTACCATAATTGATGGGATGAGCCTGGTCCACAAACTGAAGGGAAACGACAAAACTTTTTCACAGCTTGCAGGTACAGCACTGAGTCACGCTGTTCATGAAGGTGCTAAGAGCAGGCGCATTGATGTTGTGTTTGATATCTACAAGGAGACATCCATCAAGGATGCAGAACGAGCCAAAAGAAGTGCAGGCACAGGAATTCATTTCAAGAACATTCAACCTGGGCACAACATCCAGCAGTGGAGAAAGTTACTCGGTAGTTCCTCCAACAAGGCAAGTCTTATCAAGTTCTTGGTAGAAGAATGGAAGGCACCACAGCACAGGGAGAAGCTCAAGGACAAGGAGCTGTATGTCACATGTGAGCAGCGCTGCTTCAAGATCACCAAAGAGCAGTGGGAAGAGGCTCCTGAGCTTAAGTCAACTCAAGAAGAAGCAGACACACGCCTTCTTCTCCATGCACTTCATGCAGCAGAATCTGGGAACAAGTCTGTCATCATCACTGCAGAAGATACAGACGTCATGGTGTTGTGTCTTGGCATGTGCCACAAGATCCCATCCCATCTGTTCCAGAAGTGCGGGACGAAGAACCGGACAAGATTCCTGGATATCACCACACTGAGCCGCACACTGGGAGGCAGCGTGTGTGATTCATTGATTGGTATGCATGCCTTTACAGGCTGTGATACCGTCAGTGCATTCGCTGGCCGAGGGAAGATGACGACACTCAAGCAGGTGAAGATGGACAAGACATACCAGCATGCTTTTCACGAACTTGGACGCTCATGGGAAGTGTCTCCTGAACTCTTTGAGAAGCTACAGGAAATCACCTGCCACATGTACCTACCATCTACCCACACAACTAAGGTAAACAAGCTTCGGTATGAGCTGTTCTGTGCAAGACGTGGAGAGGTAGAGTCAAGTCAACTCCCTCCTTGTGAGGACTGCCTCTTCATGCATGCACTGCGTGCAAACTACCAGGCTGCGATCTGGAGGAGAAGTCTTCAGAGCCAGCCATTTGTTGCGAACCCAACAGACTGCGGTTGGATGACAGATGAGGACGGTAAGCTTGCCGTCAACTGGATGCGAGGCTCACCAGCACCAGATGCTGTTATGCAGCTACTGTCTTGCAAGTGTGTGCGGTCATGCGAACTCCCTAAGTGTACTTGCCTCAGCAATGGTCTAAAATGCACGGACATGTGCAGGTTACAGACATGTCAGAACAAGGCTATTGAAGAAGAGCCGGTGGCACAACAGTCAGATTCCGAGTCTGACGTAGATGATATTTAGGAGTAGTAATTTGCCATAATAGTATGTACAAGCCCATGGCATGCTTAGTGTGTATTTACAGGACTTGTATTAAATGTGACAATTACTATATGCATTTTGTTGACATTTAGGCATTCCTGTCCCCAAATTTGACATTTTAAAAAATTTCGGAATTTTCGGTAGGGTATGTCTATTCAAGAAGTGATAACGACCATTAAGCTACCAATGTGCAAGGGCTATCATATCAAAACATAAACTAGAGACATGTAGCAAGCTAAAAACACCTAAGAGAATTAGTCACCCCGGGTGGTACCGATATCCCAAAATTCGGGTCTTGGCTCATGGACTACTACTGGTGAAAACGATTCTCTCTTTCTCTTTCTTTTTATTTTTATTTTTATTTTTATTTTGCTTTTTCTTTCTCTTTCTCTTTCTCTTTCTCTTTCTCTTTCTCTCTCTCTCTCTCAATGTTATACAACTATATGAATGTTAAAGTTAAAAATACAAACCGTACTATAAAGAGTGCCTCGACCTGTTGAATATACTGTGCAAATTACCCATCCATCTCGGTTCTCTTGGAAATTGGACCTGGATATTTCTGAATCTTAACCAATAAAAAATGAACATAATTATACATTTATGCAACATTAGTAAATTCGTACAAAGTTTAACTCTTTGAGGATTATGACGCATTTTAGCAGTTTATTTTAGCTATCATTAGACGCTTTTATGCAGCTTAGGAAGGAACTTCAGGCATCTAAGGGGTCAACACAACTCAATTATGCCTCTGACTCCCACAGCTCCTTCATAAGCTGAACAAAATCGTCCCAAGATAGCCATAATAAACTGTCAAAACGCGTCATGATCCTTAACCCCTTCTGTACCGGTGACGACCTTTTCGTTATATTCTGGCCACTTTAAGACGATTCTTGTCCAGCTTAGGTAGGACGGCTACCCATTAAAAGGCTACAGACTATCTTGATCCTCTTAGCTACCATATATCCTTCCTAAGCTTCATAAAATCGTTTAAATGTAGCTGAAATCGAATAAAAACGACGTCACTGGTAAAGAACGGGTTAACCTCTACTGTACCAGCGACGGCATACAGCCATTAGTAAAAGAGTGACTCCCCAATACTAGCGACGGCTCCCAGCCGTTCTGCTAGGTCTGCTAATAACTAGCTGGAGCTGCTATGAACATGACTTGGAGGCAATGCTGTGAGTAGTTGGCAACACTTCTTATGGTCCCTCTGAGCTACTGTGGGCCGGCTGGCTCAGTTACCCACCAACTCTTGAACTGACAGGATATTGTCTTGTTGATTATGGCAACAAGTCTAGTACTGGAGGGTACACTTTTATCAACTATGCCATAGTACAGTAGAGGTAAAGGAGTAAATCATTCTTACCGTAAACAGCGCCTCGACCTTCTGGCCCACCGTCTGTTCGTCCACGGGCATGTCAGTGTGCTTGCCCATAAGGTCGTACACGGCTTGAACTACGTCGGTCATCTCTTGCCGGCTGATGCACCCGTCGCCGTTCAAGTCGTACAGGGAGAATATCCACTTGAGTCGGTCGTCCAGGGAACCGCGGGACAGACGGGACAGAAGCTTGATCATGTCCTGTTGAATGGAGGGGTATACAGAAATTAGTGGGGACAGAAGCTTGACCATTTCCTGTTAAATGAGAGTGTACAGATATTAGTTCTCTATCTAACTAATTATGCCTAGCCACAAGTTTCAAGAACAAGATGTCACTAAATCTTTATCATATCCCTTTGGTTGTCCTGATAGACATTCTTAATGCATTTACCTTACCTGTTGGATTATAAGAAATGTAGCCTTACTGGTACCTAACCTGCGAGAGGTGATTTCAGGCATCCGCTAATGAAAGTGTCTAATCAATATAATTATCATAACTTTCAGACAACTTGGATCACCTGAAGGTGTGGCCACACTTGGCCTAGAACATTGCCCGAAATACTGCTCATGACATGTTACAGTCATGCCCCAAGCATGTTAGTAAAATGTCACGGGCAATGTTACTAGCATGGTTATGGGCAAAATGAGTTGACATGTTAGAAATAGAAATTAAGTAGTAGTATGGTCCAGACTTGTGAGAAACAGTACCCAACACCATGGCGACGATGGAGGATGCCTTTCATACCGCTGCGGCTGTATTAAGGGGCCAAAAATACACACTCGTCCTCGAATTTGGATGCGTTCAACACTAAGCAAATCCCTTCTGGTGAAAGACAGAACTGACCAAGCAAGGTCTTTATTCTATTTTCAACTTCAGCTCTTTCAATTATCTGATATGCTTCTCCAGTTTGTTCATATAATCATCTTTGTTCTGGTCCCATATCGCTTTATGCCACTGATATCTTAATCAACATGGTTGTCAGTTTTTTGGTCTACTCCATGCTATATACTATCACGTATTCGCTGTTATGTTCCAGTCTGTTCGATTTGTGTTGGCAGGTTGTAGCGTCGTCCACACCAGTGCTACCAACATTAGTCAAACAAAGGCATAAACATGTATTTCGAACATGAGTGTAACCATGTTTGTGGAAAGGTCCGAACTATGTTCCAAACGCATATTTATGACAAGTGTGGTCTCTCCTTAATGCATTGCAATATCCTTGTACGAGTTTTATATAGTACGGTATAGTAAATGTAAAAACCTATATCTTACTTACAAATAAGGTTATTTTTCTGTTCTATAATCTGGTGTTCTCTAAACATGAAGCCAATGTAAGTAACGCACCTCAAAATTGATGACTCCTGTGTTTTCCTTGTCCAGGTTGTTGAAGACGTAGTGCGGGTACTTGCTGGAACTGGCTGTGATGGGCGGGAGGAGAATGGGGTGCTTGTTAGTACACACGGTAAGTACACATGTTTAGTATATATAGTACATTAGTAGTGCACAGTCACTTACAGCAGTTCATGGACTTCTTATGTTTATATATTTTTTTATATATTTATTAATTGTTTACAGGGAAGATAATTTATGAGTATATATATATATATATATATATAATATATATATATATATATATATATATATATATATATATATATATATATATATATATATATATATATATATATATATATATATATATATATATATATATATATATATGTATTAGTAACAGAGCTACAGTTTATATATGATTAAGTATAAAGAATAATTAATGTCCAAGTCAATCCTGGTGACTTCATTTGCACGAAGAAAATAATATGAGATCCAAGAATTGATATGAGTTACTATACAGTCAAAAGCCGTAGTTCCTCTCCAAAGGTGCTCTGAATAATGTCAAAGAAAAGATTAATGAAAGCTTGAATGGCTGATTAACTATAACCCTCCTACCTTCCTTCCTACCACTAACATTTTGATGCAGTTATTCGGTTTTAGCTCTCGGTTGTCTTGGTTTTGACTTTACTCGCAAGAAATGTGGGAGGGAATTTTTGTGTTCGACTCTACTCCCACAAGTCATGATAATTACCCTACACATTTGAGTCTGCATCCATTTAATCTATCTTGTTTATAATTTTATAATGTGCATATCACTATTTCTCGTTGGACTCGGTACAGATTGCATTTATTTTTTATTTGATTTTATTTTTTCTATGTGAGTGAGGGAGACAAAAGGCGAGCACTGCTACTCAGGGGCTCGATACTCAAACCTTACTATACGTTTACACCGACTGTAATCATAAGTTATAATTGAATAATTTATCCTAAATAGTGTATGAGATTAGATTTAATTACGGTATTAGTATATTGAAATCACATTAAATCTTGGGCGGAGAGAGTGAGTGAGTGAGTGTATTCACTTACTTGTTCATCAAGGGAAATCCACGCAATACGAGTTAAGCTCATTATTATCGCGCCTCCTTAACTGGGAATGTATTGCGTGAAATGCATGTTAAGTGTTTATGTGTCGTTGGAATGGCTGTGGATGTGTGTGTAGTCTGTATTTAGCCAATTGGCGACATCTGGAAACGAAGGCTTAGGGTTAATCTGTACGGTACCATTCTCACTACGGTACCAGTCTCACCCGAAGACTTAGGTTGACCAGTACGATACCCATCTCGCCTTGTAACCGATCACCAACCCCAGATGGGACGTCACAACTTCGTCCACTTATACCAGGTTCCTATTTATACTGCTAGGTGAACAGAGGCTACACCATTAGGAGACTTGCCCAAATGTCTCTTCCCCGCCCGGGTCTCGAACCCGGGACCTTCTGGTTGTGAGCCAGACGCGCTATCCGTTACGCCACGGGGTGTGTAAAAATGCTTTAGGAGCCTGGGGGATTTGAACCCTCGACCTTGTGTGTGACAAAATTACTATGACTGACCGCCCTTGGGAAACATCTGAAAGTAGAGTTCCTTGAAGGTGTCCTCCTTAACCAGTCCCGTGGGGCAGCGGTCCTTAAAACTCCGGTACAGTCGCTGCAGTTCCCCCCGAGTGAAGTGGGTGGTGCGGCAGAGGGCGTTGATGTCTTCCGGTCGGTATCTGGGCTCTTGTTCCAGGATTTCTAGTTCGGCGTCTGTGGGAGGATAGGAAGAGAAGGTTGTTTTAGTGGATGGATAGATAGACAGATATATAGATAGATAAAGGGATAGATAGACAGATACGATATAGAGTCATACAGTATTTTTTTGGAGAGTTCTGGAAAAGTCGCTGCAGTTCCGCCCGAGTGAAATGGGTAGTGCGGCAGAGGGCGTTGATGTCTTCCGGTCGGTATCTGGGCTCTTGTTCCAGGATCTCGAGTTCGGCGTCTGTGGGGGATAGGAAGATAAGGTTGTTTTAGTGGATAGATAGATAGATAGATAGATAAATGAATAGATAGACAGATACCATAGTGGTTTTAGAAAGCTCTGGATAAGTTGCTGTGGTTCCGCCTGGGTGAAGTGGGTGATGGTTTTTGTTTTAAGTTTTTTTCGTTCGGCGTCAATTGGGGGTTACGAAGACCGATAATTGAAGAGAGATAAAAAGACAGATAGATACATAATATTAATAGATAGATAAATATGGTATGTCAAGCAATATTTTTATACAAAGCTCCAGTATAGAGCCACAGCAAATCAGATCAGGTGAAAAGCGTCGTGAGGCGCAGGGCGATGATATCTTCAGGTAGGTATCAGGGTTCTTGTACTTGAATTTTTATTTCAGCATGTGCGAGGGATAATAGATGAAGAGCTGGTTATATAGGACAAAATAAACAGGCAAATTAGTAGTTATATAGAATGGTATATACAACCCTATAATATTAAAGGAGCACTCCCCCCTGCACCACCCTTTTTAAAGTCAGGTGTGGCTTTTCTGGAGTCCCTTCTCCCTCATGTTTAACCCAATTAGTTCGTCAATTTTAAAACCTATTGTGCCATTTAGGTGTCGATTTCTTCCTGGCGAGCGATAGCGAGCCTGTAATTTAGGAGGAACCGGCTCTCGGCCGGAACATTTATTTTGAAAGGGGGTCTTGGGGGTATTATTGACACTTGACTTCCCTACAGAGAACCCCCCCGCCACCCCCACCCCACCACATGAAGAAAAAAAGGTCGCCTAGTTTGTTTACGTGCTATAGCGTGAGGGAAGTGGTGAACCCGGGCCGAACAAAAGACCTATTGTCCCTGCGGTGGTGGGCTGAGGCTTTTGTTATGGCCTCGGCGCTACACCACCCTTTTAAAGTCCCAACTGCATTATAATCGCCACCATAAAAAAAGCATCCTCTTACAACACCCCCTCAATAAATCTTTACTTCATCCTAGGACTTAAAACTGCTTTAAACTGTGTGTGGCCAGGCATTTTGACTCTAACGTTCCTTGAATTTGGTTCGTTCACTCTTTTGGCTTTAGGGGAGACACTTGTTACAGGCAGCCTGCCTTTTGTCTCCTTCATTCACATGGGACAACATTTTACTTCACAATTTAAGGAGTGTGCTGAGGCCTCTTCTTTGAATCACATTTTGTTTTGATAATCAAAGAAGCGATTTTCCAAGCTATTACATTCATATTTTCTACAAACTATGGACACTGGGCATTGCAATGGCAATTATAAAAAGTCCAAGTAAAGACATATCATAATACATTTGTATTATGATAAAGTAATAGAAATATTATGCAGGATACCAGATTATGTTGTGTACCTAGTACTTACTGTAACCTAAATAAGATGCCTTTAGGTGATCAATAGTGAAATAAATAGTTGCAGAGTAAGCCAGCGAATTAATTCATATGATAATAATTACTGAACTTATATTGGTATTTCGTAGACAAGATGTTCGGATAAATAACAACCTTTCTAAAAAGACAAAAATATGGTCTTACTCTGCTTTCATTTTTGCTCATCAAGCTTGCTTTCATCAAGGATGTCAATAATGGGATTGCCTGGTGTGTGTGCTTGAGAGAGGAAGAGAAGGTGAGAGCGAGAGAGAGACAGACAGAGAGAGAGAGATGTGAGACTATGTGACTTCCAGCTATCATCCGCTCTTGTCATCCGTCTCTACCAGCCACTTATTCTGTCGGCGACAATCCATCTTTGAGTGTGAGAGAGAGCGAGATGTGAGGTTGTGTGACCTACAACATCCGCTCTTGTTGTCATCCGTCTCTACCATGCCACTTATTCTGTCAGCGATAATCCATCTTTGTGTGTGTATGTGTGTGTGTGTGTGTATGTGAGAGAGAGAGAGAGAGAGGGAGAGGGAGGGTGGGAGTGTGTGTGTGTGTGTGTGTGTGTGTGTGTGTGTGTGTGTGTGTGTGTGTTACACAAGATAAGACAAATGGGCATTACTGGAAAGCTCGGGATGTGGCTGCACTCGTTTCTTACTGACAGGGAGCAGTGTGTAGCGGCTAGCGGTGCAGTGTCTCGGCCGTCGGTGGTCAACAGTGGGGTGCCACAGGGATCAGTCCTTGGACCTCTGCTATTTCTGATCCACATATCCGACATAAACAGACACGTCTTACACTCGTCTGTAGCTTCTTTTGCCGATGACACCAGGGTACTGAAGGAAGTTTCTTCAGTATCGGATGCCGAAAAATTACAAACTGATCTGGCATCACTTTACTCGTGGGCAGAGCATAATAACATGTCCTTCAACGACAACAAATTTGAGCATATACATTACAGTTCAGGGGGAATCAATTACAATGCACACACGTTTGCAGCACCGGACGGTTCACATATAGACACCAAGGAGTATATAAGAGACCTAGGAATTACCCTCAGTTGTGACGGAAACTTTACCCAACATATACAAAATGTGGTAAAGAAGGCACGAAGCCAGGCTGGCTGGATCCTTCGCACTTTCCGGACACGTGAAAGGCTTCCTATGCTGACGTTATACAAGTCACTCGTGATACCATTGCTAGAGTATTGTTGTCAGCTGTGGAGTCCGTGGCGAGCAGGAGAGAAGCAGTCACTTGAAACAGTACAACGATCTTTCACCGATAGAATATCTGACGTCCGACATTTAGACTACTGGGCAAGGTTACGTGAACTCGACCTTTACTCACTAGAAAGGCGTAGAGAAAGGTACGCTATATTATACATCTACAAAATATTGACCGAAAAATCTGTAAATAACTTGAATATACGGTTTAGCATCCACCAACGACGGGGTCGGCTCTGCCATATTGAAAGGATATACCCCAGAGCAAGTACAAGAATCAAGACGCTCAAAGAAAACGCTTTTGCTATAAGAGGGCCACTCCTTTTCAATGCACTGCCCAGACACCTGCGTGACTCAACGGAACATAACCTTGAACGTTTCAAGAACCAACTAGATAAATTCCTACGGATAATACCCGATCAACCCAAGCTGCCACATTACCACCTCTGCGCTGCCAGCAACAGCATCATAGACCAAATGGCGAAGAGACGAGCAGACGGGTTATACTAGTGGCGGCGCATCAGCGTGGCCACGGGCAGCAACTACTGCCTGAAACTACTCACCACAGGAACCACAGGGGGGGTGTGTGTGTGTGTGTGTGTGTGTGTGTGTGTGTGTGTGTGTGTGTGTGTGTGTGTGTGTGTGTGTGTGTGTGTGTGTGTGTGTGTGTGTGTGTGTGCGCGCGTGCGTGCGTGCGTGCGTGCGTCCGTGCGTGCGTGCGTGCGTGCGTGTGTGTGTGTGTGTGTGACCTCCAGCTATCACCCACTCCACTGTCATCATCCATCTCACCACCAGTCACTTCTACCCTCCCCGATCATCCGTGTGTGTGTGTGTAACCTCCAGCTATCACCCACTCCACTGTCATCATCCATCTCACCACCAGTCACTTATACCCTCCCCGATCATCCGTCCCTGTCACTCTGTCCCCTGTCTCTTGCCCTTGTTTCATCGACTCATCTTCTTGGATTTTAAGGGGGTTGACCTGGTTTTTTGTTTCTCTCTGGGTTTTATCTATTCGGCCTCATTCAGTCTACTGTTTATCCCCATCCAGGTGTCGATTTAAACCTGGCGAGCGATAGCGAGCCACCATATTTTGGATAATGAATTAGACAGCTGGTTAAATTTGTATATTTTCGTTAGAAAAATGTCTCCGGCGAAGCCGGATTTCTCCATAAAATGCTGACTCGCTATCGTTCGCCAGGAAAAAATAGACACCTGAATGGGAATAATTGTCTTAAAACAGTTGGCTGAATGGGACCAAATGGATACAACCAAGAAAGAGAAAAAGAAGGTCACCCCCCTTAAAGGAATTCACATTTTTGGTCACTTTTAAGTTGATCTGACTTTGGGGAGAACTATTATCTTCAATTTCGGATCAGTCGCATCGTTGCACATAATGTAATACATCGATTTACTGTATTTTGCCATTCGTTATGTGTGTGTGTGTGTGTGTGTGTGTGTGTGTGTGTGTGTGTGTGTGTGTGTGTGTGTGTGTGTGTGTGTGTGTGTGTGTGTGTGTGTGTGTGTGTGTGTGTGTGTGTGTGTGTTACTCACTCACTTGCTTGTTCGTCAAGGGGAATCCACGCAATGCGAGCTAAGCTCATTATTATCGCGCCTCCTTAACTGGGAATGTATTGCGTGAAATGCATGTTAACCCTCTCCTACATATGACGCGATTTTGAGCCTATTGGGGATACTTTAAAGCCTTTGTTACCATCAGGGGTATTTAGAAACCTTTAGTTTAGTTACTTCAACCTCTGCAGTTGTCTTTGAGTTAGCTGTGGGCAGAAAACTAATTTTGGAGAGGTAATTATAAGAGTGAGAGAAGTCTATTTATTATTGCTAATCTGGCAACCTCTGCGTTATATGAGTCTGAAGGGGTTAAGTGTTTATTTATCGTTGGAATGGCTGTGGATGTGTGTGTAGTCTGTATTTTAGCCAATTGGCGACATTTGGAAACGAAGGCTTAGGGTTAATCTGTACGGTACCATTCTCACCCGAAGGCTTAGGTTGACCAGTAGCTTAGGTTGACCAGTACGATACCCTTTGGATACCTTTGGATGTGTTCGCCGCTCCTCTAGCGGCACCAAGGAGCGCGACGCCCCTCGTTATGGGTGGTAATTTGGTGCAGTAGACTGTTTGAAGCGACAGCTCGCTCCCTTGCGAGGATGGGCTCGTCTGGCACTCTTTGCAGTTCGACATCTAGGGCTCTCTTGAAGTTGTCTAACGAGATGTCCCTCATGTCTCTTACTCGCCGTGGGAGTTTGTTGAAGAGACGTGGGCCTCTGTGTGATAACCAGCCCTCTCGCAGAGAGCCCATAGCACCCCTGTTATTCATCCGGGGGATTTCGCATTCCCAGCCTCTCCTATCACTGAATTTCATGACTATCGGAGTATGTAGGTTTGGTACTAAACCCTCTGCGATTTTCCATGTGTATATTATTAGGTAACGTTCTCTTCTACGTTCCAGTGAGTACAGATTCAGTGCTCTTAAACGCTCCCAATAGTGTAGATGTTTTATCGAACTTATATGCGAAGTGAAATTTCTTTGTACACTCTCTACGTCATTTATTTCACCTGCTTTGTATGGGGATGTTAATACGCTACAATATTCAAGCCGCGGTAGCACTAGAGATTTGAAGAGCGTTATCATAGGCAATTCACCGCGTGTTTTAAAAGTACGCAGAATCCAACCCGTTAGACGTTTCGCAGCCGCCACTTTGACCTGGTTATGTACTTTGAAACCCATATTTTCAGACATTAATACCCCAAGGTCTTTCACACTGTCTTTCCGTTCTATTATGTGGTTAGATTCTGTTAAGTAATTTGTAATTTCTTTAACACCATTATTATCTCCGTACCGTATTAATTGGAATTTGTCCTCATTGAATTGCATGTTGTTTTCCCTGGTCCACTGGAACACTACATTCATGTCTTCCTGCAGTCGGCCCGTGTCCTCTTGTGTGTTTACTATCTTGCTTAATTTTGTTGTGTGTTTACTATCTTGCTTAATTTTGTGTCATCAGCAAAAGACGACACCGTACTGTGTCTGGTGTTGGTATCTATGTCGCAAATTAGTATGAGGAACAGAAGGGGCACTAGCACTGTTCCTTGGGGCACTGAGCTTTTGACATCCGAAGGCTCAGAAGTGACTTGGTTTACTGCTACCGATTGTTTTCGGTTTACGAGGAAATTGTATATCCACCGTCCGATTTTCCCAGTTATACCTTTTGCTTTCAGTTTGTGGACTATTATACCATGGTCACATTTATCAAATGCCTTAGCAAAATCGGTGTAAATGACATCCACGTTTTTCTTTTCTTCTAGCGCTTTAAGAATTTTGTCATAGTGTTCCAAAAGTTGTGAGAGACATGATATTCCCGCTCTGAACCCATGTTGACCGGTGTTGTGTAGTTCATTTGCCTCCATGAATGTTGAAATTTTGCTTCGCAGGACTCGCTCGAAAACTTTAATGATGTGAGAGGTTAGAGCTACCGGGCGGTAGTTTTTTGGTAGTGCTTTACTCCCTCCTTTATGCAGTGGGGCAATTATTGCGTTTTTCAAGCTATCTGGTATGTCACTAGTGTCTAGACTCCTCCACATTATAGCCAGGGGTTTTGAGAGGTTTTCCTTAAATTTGTTCAATAGGATCGAATTCCATGAGTCCGGGCCTGGTGCCGAGTGGGATGGCATGTTGGAAAGGGCCTCTTCTATGTCTTTTGGACCGAAATCAATATCCAGCATCTGAGGGGTTTTCCATGAAAAATATATTTTGGTCTCTGATGACTTTTGTTTCATCAGGCTCACTGAATGCCATTTCATACTGCCTGCTTAAGAGTTCGCTCATTTCCTTTTTGTCCCCTGTGAAATAGCCGTCCCCTTTGCTCAGTGGGCCGATGTTTGATGTTTTAGCCTTTTGTTTGGCGTATGAAAAGAAGTATTTGGAATTTTCCTTTATACCTGCAATAGCTTTCCTCTCCTCTTCCATATGTTGTAGTTCATATGATATTCTTAGCCTTTGTTCAATTTCCACAATTTCTCTATCTATTTCGACCTTTTGCCTATCCTGTAGATTTTGATGTGTGCGTCTTTGTGTGAGTAATTTTCTTCTTCTGTACAGCCTCCTCCTTTCCCGATCTTGTTTGCTTCTTCGTTTTGTTTGTCTTGCAGGTATATGGTGGCTACAGATTTGGGTCATGGTTTCTGTTATTAAGACTAGACATTCTGCTGGTGTCAGGTTATCCATTAAATCTTCCCAGTCTATTTCCTCCATTTCTTGATTTACCTCTTCCCACCTAATGTTTTTGTTATTGAAGTTAAATTTACTGAAGGGGCCGGTTTTTGTTCTCGATTCTGAGGTTGTCTGTACACTTTCTAAGGTTGTTTTGATCTCAATTAATTTATGATCTGAGTATGTTGTGTCCGATATGTTAATGCTGTGTACTAGAGAGTCGTTGTTAGTGAAGACCAGGTCTAAGATATTGTTTTCCCGTGTGGGTTCAGCAATATGTTGGGTAAGACTAAAAAAATCACATAGTTCAAAAAGCTCTCTCGTATTAGTATTTGCTTCTCCGGTGTTATTTGCCACTAACTGGTTTTCTAGTTGTCTCCATTTAATGTTTGGTAGGTTAAAGTCTCCTAGCCATATAATATTTGGTGTTGGGTTCCCCAGGGTTTCCACTTCTGATTTTATTTTGTTGAGCTGGGTTTTGAATTCTTCTCGGGATGAGTCTGGAGGCCTGTATGTAACAATAACTGCTAAATTTAGGGATTCTATTTTAACTCCAAGTATGTCCACCACTTCATTACTTTTATTTAGGAATTCAGTACATATCAGTGAGTCATGTATGTACAAGGCTACACCTCCATGTGATCTATGCGTTCTGTCCGCCCTATGTAGGTTGTAACCAGGAATCCATACCTCACTCTCTTCCTGATCTTTAATGTGAGTTTCTGTGAGAGCCGCAAATATAGCTTTTCCTTCTTCTAGCAGGCCCCTAATAAATGGTACTTTGTTCGTGGTTCTATTTTTTAGGCCTTGGATATTTGCAAACAAGATTGGGGAGGGATTGTTTGGAATACTATGTGTACCTAATAGTCTTCGGGATGTATTGGCCACTCTTGGGAGGCCAGGAGGTGCTCGAGGTGTTCTATGTGCTCTTCCATCTCCCTCAGTCTCTTCATCTTCATCTGCCCTTTCCCTCCTTGCCTTTTTCCTCTGTCTCGTCCTCGCATAGCTAGAGAGTTTTTTGGGCTACCATTCGTGTTAGGTCTAGCATATCTCCAAGTCCCTTTAATATGAAAAGCTGGGCATTTCATATTGTAGCAGGTCTTGTTCTCAAGGGATGTCTTGCAAAGGGATGGGTGGTGGTATTTGCAGGTTTTACCAAATCTACATTTTCCATGACTGGTTATGTTGTTGCAAATTTTGGGATGAGCAAATCTACATGAATTCCCATTATATTCGCCCTTTTGACCAAAGTAGCACCTTCTTTCCAGATAATATCTGCACACTGGTGTAGACAACCCCAGTAGGTGTGGCTGGGGCTGCAAGGGGTTATGTGGTGAGCTAAGTGTGGTTGTGGGTGATAGTGGGCTTGGTGTATGGGTGGGTGAGGCCTGCAGGGGGGTGGAGTTAATATTGATGGTTTACTGTTCACTTTCATTCCTGAAGCTAATAATCTACAAAATATCTTAACCTAGGTTTAGGGGCGGAATTGTTTAATGGAACGTATGGGAAGCGAGAGAATGACTAAGAGAGTGTACGAGAGTGAAGTGGAAGGACAGAGGAAGAGGTAGACCGAAAGAGAGGTGGAAGGATGGAGTTAAGAAGTCGATGCCCCTCCTCCCATCCAGCACCGCGCTGGATGGGAGGAGGGGCATCGACTGACTGGGGACAGAGGTGCATGGGGGCGTTTCGTTCGTCGCCACCCCTTTGGGGATCACGGCGTCCGGCAATAGATAGATAGATAGATTCTTACTTAACTCTGAAAAGTGCTGAGACTTATTTACGAAGAGGCTCAAGTGCTTAAGGGGAGGTCTCCACTTGAGGGATTTTTTTCTTGACCCCTTTCTCCCTCATGGTTAGCCCCATTGCTTTTGAGATTTTAAGACGTTTGCCCCATTAGTTTGGTGATTTCAAGAATTTCCGCGCCATTCTGTCAATTTTAAGACCTTTTGTGCAATTTAGGTGTCGATTTTATCCTGGCGAGCGATAGCGAGCCTGTAATTTAAGAGTAATCGGCCTTCGGCCGGGACATTTTTCTACCGAAAAATGTACAAATTTATCTTGAAAGGGGGTCAAGAGGGTGACATTTTAAGATTGCTGGAGGAGTAGGAAACAAACTAGAAACCTCCCCTTAATGTTTTCTTTGCAGCTGGTCTTGGTGGATACTTCCTGAAGTGTCTTAACCCTTAACCAACGGCGCACGACATCTGTCGAGTTAAATAAATTTGGACTATGTGGCGGTGCACGACAGCTGTCGAGTGCCATTTTCAACACGTAATGTTGCTGAGAGAGAGAGCTGAGCGGTGGGACGAGCGTAGTAACCTTATGACCGCTCCCCACGACCACCGTGGATGTACTGAACTGTATTCTACCCTCCCCCTCCCTCTCTCACTCGCTACACAGGGAATTATGTACGGAAATTACCTTATTTTAGGTTTTTTGCACTCGTGTTGCACGATCGTTGCAAGAGAACCAGTGGTCGTACAAGGATGGTTCGGGTGTCATTGGAAAGCTCTGTTTACGCCCTTTCAGGGATAGATACTTGTTTTACGCTCTGGGTCTTGTTTATGCATGAAAATTAGCACGGAAACAACTCTATATAGGGTAAAAAAAAACGCTGGGCGGCACAGTGTAAAATACCCTACCACCCGCTCTTTGTGTGTTAAAGCGGCAAGTAATGCAAAGTTTGGGACATAAACTGCTGAAAATAATATATAATTTGTTTTATAATAAATATTTAATAATGATAGCATGTGGAATTAATCATAAAACATGGCATGGTGACTGATTTGTTTTGTTTTTAAATACATTAAAATTAGTCTACCCTCCACTCCATATTCTATGACCTTGACCGCAGTTTAGTACAAAGAAAACGAATGTGGGTTAAATGTAGGGTTAACTAAATAAATAAATGTTGATGCATCCTGAATATATTTTAATTCTTACTAACTCTTTGCTGATGAATAAGTACAGGAAAATTATTGTATAAGTATAGTGCTTCTTAAAACGTAATAATTTTCTGGGTTGCATTTCTATAGATAATGTGATATATTTTTGGGGTTCATGGTTTTGCTCGTGTCTGCTTGTCACACCCCACCGAGATCTGAGCTCAGTTAAAGACCGAGGACATTTATAACAATATCTTAACCCTTTCATGCTCCTGGTGTTGCCGTTTAGTATGCAGATAAAGAATTCTCTTAATTTCATAATTACCTCTCCAAATTTAGTATTCAGCTTGCTCAAAGACAAATGCAGAGGTTTAAGGGGAGGTTTTTAGTTTGGTCTCTAGATATCCTTCAAGCTTAAGATTACACCCCCTTGAGCCCCTTTCAAGATAAATTTGTAAATTTTTCGGTAGAAAAATGTCCCGGCTGAAAGCCGGTTCTTCTTAAATTACAGGCTCGCTATCGCTCGCCAGGATATAATCGACACCTAAATGGCACGACAAGTCTTAAAATTGACAGAAATGGGTTGACAGTTCTTAAAATCGTCAAAATAATGGGGCAAACGTCTTAAAATTAGAAACACAATGGGGCTAAACATGAGGGAGAAAGGAGTCAAGAAAAAAATCCCTCAAGTGGAAATCTCCCCTTAAGAAATTTAGCCACAAATGTCCAAACAACACTGATGGTCACAAAGACTGTTAAGTATGTATATACCATAAAAGGGCGCGAATCCCGTTCTGGCGCGCAAAAGGATTAAGGATGTTGCTAAGCGAAGTTGGATTTAGGCACATTCTTAGCTAAATCTTTATTGGGACATTTTTATAGATACTTCCCCAGTACACACCTAAGTCTACCTTAAGGGGGAAGGGACACGCTCGCTATCGCTCTACATGAACAAATATGACCCCTAAATGACACGAACATTCTGAATATTAACAAATAAATGGGGCAAAAGGTCTTAAAATCGCCAAACTAATGGGCCGAACGTCTTAAAATCTGAAAACTAATGGGGCTAAGCATGAGGAGGAAGAAAGGGGTCCAGAAAAAGCAACTACCTCCCCCTTGACTGTAAGCACACCTTGTTAACCCCTTCCGTACCGATGACGTCATTCTAACTAAATTCTGGCTACTATTAGACGATTTTAGGCCGTTAAAAAGTAGCAGTTAACAGGCTTCGATATATCTCACTTTACCCCATTTTACTACCTCAGATCATTCTTAAGCTGCACAAAATCATCTAAAAATAATAAGAATACAATTTTAAGAAACGTCGCCGGTAAAGAAGGGGTTAAGGGAGCCCACCTCACTGTTTTTCTCTTTCTCTTTTTTTTTTTTTTTTTTTTTTTTTTTTTTTTTTTTTTTAATAAAACAAAAATAGAGGGCCCCACCCCTTTCCCATTCTTAAGTAAGCCATTTTAGATTTACAGAAGAGCGGCCATTACTTGCATTACTGCATGTCCACAAACATTTCAGTAATGTAAGGATGTTTCCTTCTATTTTTTTGTTTCTTTCTTTTCTGTCTTTTTTTTTCTTTTTTAGTTGGCTTGTATCCATTCGGCCCCACTCAGCCTACTGTTTTAAGACGTTTACCCCCATCCAGGTGTCAATATTTTCCTGGCGAGCAGTAGCGAGCCAGCATATATATATGTTTGTTTTGACAGCAAGCTAAATTTGTACATTTTTCGATAGAAAAATTTAGCTCAGCGGAAGCTCCGCCATCTCCATACAATACTGGCTCGCTCCCACTCGCCAGGAAAAAAATCGACACCTGGATGGGGATAAACGTCTTACAACAGTTGGCTGAATGGGGCCGAATGGATACAAGCCAGGGAAAGAGAGAAAAGATTAATACCCCTCTAGTATTTTAACATTACCCACATATTTGGTAACCCACAGTACAAAGGAAATCAAGCAACAACAGGTCTAGTGACCCCTCTAGGTTGCTTGTCCTCCAAAAACACTGAGGATCAAGTGTCCAAACAGTGGTTTAGAGTGGGTAAGGGAACATTGGAAAGGAAACTACTGCCCTGGAAGTAATGTCTGTGACAGGATTAGGAAGTTAGTAGGGGACAGATGGGTTAGATTAGTAAAATCCTGTACGTCAGAATATAACCAATATAACCATTCCTCCCATTTACCGCAGTTTTACCTTGAATTCTAAACCAATTCGCGTATTCTGATATTTTAAATGGATTTGGATTTGTTTTTCGTCATTGGTGGCACTTTTTTGGTTGTGTAGTTTATATAGCGACATGTGTGGGAATGTGTGTGTGTGTTGGAGAGATTGTATGTGTGGGTTTGAGTGTGTGTATGTGTGTGTGTGTGTGTGTGTGTGAGAGAGAGAGAGAGAGAGTGTTGTGTGGTGGGAGAGGATATGTGTGGGTTTGAGTGTGTGTATGTGTGTGTGCGTGTGTGTGTGTGAGAGAGAGAGAGAGAGAGAGTGTGTGTGTTGGAGAGATTGTATGTGTGGGTTTGAGTGTGTGTATGTGTGTGTGTGTGAGAGAGAGAGTGTGTGTGTGTGTGTGTGTGTGTTGGAGAGATTGTATGTGTGGGTTTGAGTGTGTGTGCGTGTGTGTCTATGTATGTGTGCGTTTGAGTATGTAAGAGTGCGACTGTGTGTGTTGGAGTGGGTGCTTGCGTGCGCGTGTGTATATATACTGTATATATACACTATGTATGTATGTATGTATGTATATGTGTGTGTGTGTAATATCAATGGGAGGATTAATGTTCACTTTCATTCCTGAGGCTAATAATCAACATAATTTCTTAGCATGGGTATAATCTAAAAGTTAGTGTACCGTACTCTAACGCCTAGGATATGTAAACCTTGACGATCAAGAAGGTGCCTGGGTTCTGTACCTGTGCAGAAGAAGTACCTACTAGAGACATGTAACCCCGTATAGGCAAACACAAGTTACTGATATTATACAACTTGTCTATAGTCCATTCATTATAGGTAGGCCATAAATCGTGATCCTTATCCTCTGTAACTCAAATAGGGCTAAAGCAAATGAGCTGAGATATCCACACCTATTCCCTGGCTGACTCTTCCCAAATGTAAAAAGTATTACCTCGATTGCTCTAGTAGTTGTTGGGCTATAGATGTTTGTGGTCAAGATATTTTTGGCCTATATATAATAAACCGGGTAAAACAATGTACACACGCTGCACGCTCTCTACAGCAGCGTGTTTATTGTGTGCTCTTGGGCTAAAAGATTGTTCGTACGTGTCCTGATGTGAGCTCGAACCCTCCCCTCTGGCCAGGGTTACCAAATCAAGTCCGCTAGATAGTAAATAAATGTCCAAGATCGCTAGAACATTGCTACACTCTCTGCAATATCGCTCTAAAATGGCTCAAGTTTCCAGAATATCGCGAGAATTTATGCCGCTAGATGTAAAAATTTGCCTCTAGATCGAAACAAATATCTCCAGATCTAGCGGAAAAGAAGCTAAATTGGCAACACTGCGGCTCTGGTTTTGTAATTGTGTATGTATGTGTAAAAACTCTTCTGCTTTTGGTTGGTCGCTCACAAAACATACAATTTATATAACTTTTGGCATAGGCCTATTGAATTTTTTGCCCTATGTATATTAATTTTATTGAATTTTTTGCCATATGTATATTAATTTTATTGAATTTTTTGCCCTATGTATATTAATTTTTGCCCTATGTATATTAATTTTATTGCATTTTTTGCCCTATGTATATTAATTTGTTGCCCTATGTATATTAATTTTATTGCATTTTTTGCCCTATGTATATTAATATTTTGCCCTATGTATGTTAATTTTTTGCCCTATGTATATTAATTTTTTGCCCTATGTATATTAATTGTTTGCCCTATGTATATTAATTTTTTGCCCTATGTATATTAATTTTTTGCCCTATATATATTAATTTTATTCTCTTATATTATTTTATTCTCATCCATCCGATTCATGCTGTCCTGTATTTGTCTTCTATTTCGTGTGTTCTACCATATTCTCAACTCCTCTCTTCTCCCCTTTATTCATTTACTTTCTATCCCGTCTTTAGCTTTCACTTCTCCTTCGCCCTTCACTTCTTCCCTTTCTCGTCCCATTTCCCGTTTATCTCTTGTTCTGCACACGCCTTTCTTATCCCCTTGAATTTCATGACGCATTTTGACTGTTTAGGCTATCCTGGCTATGATTATACGATTTTATACAACTTATGAAGGATATGTAGGAGTTAAAAAGGTAAACATGTTCTATTCAACCCCTGACTTCCATATACCCTTCCTAATCTGCATAACATCTTCTAATATTAGCCATAATATATGAAAGAAATGCATCTTAGATCCTCAAGGGGTTAATTACATGAGCCAGATGCTTGAATCTGGCGATTTCGTATGATACCGAGGTGGTCTATGTTTTGTGTATTTCAATAAACGGCTACTGATTGATATAAAACCTCAATTACAAACATGATCACATGAAAGGTTCGTTTTCGTTGTTCCATGGACTTGTTTCCGTGTCTTACTTTCTGTAATTTTGCAGTTTACTGTGCAGAACAAATATAAATAGAATAATATTTAGCTTAAATTCTCAGATAAGAACTTTTAGGTACAATATTTGGTCCGTAACGAAAGAAAGAAAAACACAACATATGCATAGAGATCATTGGGCCTAAATACTAAAATAGACAACAATGATATTTGTTCTTTATGCATAACTATAGTAATTTCACTATGTATTTTGTGTATTATAAATACTTATTTGTTGAATTATCAACGTAAATAAGTTTGCAGGTTTTCGGAAATATTCTTGATTGGCAAGTTACTTCAAAATGAATATTTTGATAATAAATATTAACTAAAACATATTTATGTTGCAAATAACTCACATTATAAAGACCATGCACGAATGGTCATAACAATACGAATGTCTTTACACGAAGTGCAAGCAGACAGTGGAAGACAAGATCCTAGTGGTTAATAGTGAACACATGCACACAGTGATGATCTATCTTCCAGACACTGTGTGATCCCCAGCTGTAATCAGTCTCAACCAAGCTCACTAGGCATTACCCCACACATCACACCCAGCCTCATCAAACACGGGGGTCCTATTCTGCGGCAGTCTGAGGAGGCACACAGATCCTCTAGGTCTAGGGAATAGATACTAAAACACATCTCAATATGACGACATTTTAAAATACAGTAGTACATAACAAAACAAATTTATGTAGTGTCTTACAAAATTATTCTTCTTCCTGGTTTCCATTAGTAAATCTATGAAAACGTTAAGATTTTGCCATACGAATGATCTACTTCTGTTACCTAATATTGATCCAAGGCACATAATAACGACGGTAATCCAGCCCCAGCCTCCTAAATTCTCCTCCTTGTGTGTTGTCGAGCCCTCTCACAAACACACACCCACCAACATCATTATCATCATGAGGCTCAATTAGTCATGGTGTCTGCTGGATGGGGTGTGGTGGGGGGAGAGCAAATGAGGAGATGAGAAGATAATGGAGGACGATAAATTTGGGTAGCAGACGAGAAATTAGGAAAATGTTACGAGCATTTTGGCATCATAATAGTTAAAAATGAGGTTAACATTAAAAGAGAAAGTGTTAACTAAATTTATATATCAACACTTTAATCTTTAATACCAGTGCAATGAATCTAAAAAATATTACCAGAAAAATATTGACCATGGAAAGTTGACGATTAAAGCTCTTGTGTGATACCCTGTTTAACCCTTTCGGTGCGGCGACTTCTATAGGGAAGAATACACCCAGGTTGATATTTTTCCGCTAATTTTGCTCAATTAACATCACCATAGCATCATATTCGTAGCCCTGACCTAATTCAAACAATATCCAATGAAAAGATTGGGTCAAATTCTTCCAATAACAACCCCTCCCTAGCTCCTCACACCACTCAGGAAAGTTGTTTAATACTTTGTTTGTATCGCCCATAGACTCCTCTACATAAGGACTGGCGTCGGCCATACTCGGGTCCCGGAACTTGGGTCCATTGTCAGGCCCACAAACTGAGGTCTTATTTTAGTTTTACTGGATATGGGACTTTGTGTTTTTACTCTACAACATCTTATTAACTAGAGCAACCAAGTAAAGGAAAATAAAACATTTGTTTTCGGTTGATTGACTCATAAGTCTCTTTCGTGATTGAACATAATAGGAAAATATACAGTTATAATGAGATAGTTTATAAGAACATGTATTATACAAGCAAAGCATCATACCATGACTTACATTAATTAAATATTAGAAGAAATTAAAGTAAAACCTTTGCAAAATATTACTTTACACATAATTTTACATATATCAAAAGTCACATAACACAATAATTAACTTAAACATTAGAAAGTTTCTCTTGTCGCCTTAAGCAGCCTAGTGTACACTCCCGATCGCTTGTATTAAATACAAAGGCCTTAAACAACACATTACACAATGTCTGGCATGCTCCTGAATGGCTAGCTAAAGGAGCATCTACATAAGACAAGCATTGTTTCAAGTAATTGCGACAACACTTTTTCGAGTCTTGAAGAGACATTTGAAGGGTGATGCCACTATGTACAAAGAAGACAGTAGCCAGTGTAGGCATACTCAGCCCACCTCGATTGAGCGCAGTCAAAAACTCTGATGACAAGCATTCCCCAGAATCTACTTCCTGTTGTCCATGTTTATGAGCTAAAAATCCCCCAATGTAGACAATTTTATGTTTTAAAGTATCATCTGAATCTAGAAGTAGTTGAGTGTCTTGTAATGTCAGCTCTTCCAGAAGTTGTAAATCACCATCATCTATTGCTGCTGTACAAAATTCACAGCTTACTTCTTTGGCTCGGTCAGGAACGATGTCACGTTTCAACAGCTGATGCAACTGCTGTACTTTGGATGCTGCTTGAACATCCCCAATGTCAATGTAAAAATTTCCTCCACTACGATGTCTTGCTTGACCAAAAAACTTTTCTAGGGGATCTTGTGAAAAAACAGCAGGTAGGATGTAAGCAAAATCATGGGTTTCAAAAAGATATTGTGCTGCTTCTATGTTATACCTTGTTGTGATGACAAAGGCATCTGCTGTTGACTGTGTTAGTTTCTTCTCTCTGCGATGCCCACCAGTCCACCGAGAGCTGGATACAACTGTACACATTTCCTGCAGAGCTTTGAAGTTTGTACAGTTTAATGTCCAAGGTTCACGATATTGGTCTCGTAAATGAACTGCGCTGTACTTGCTTTTAACATTCATAATTTTAAACCAATTGGTTACCAGTGTTATGTATATCACTGTTCCATCCTGAAATTTAACAGTTCCTTTAAGACCTTCAAATGCAGCAATCGTTTTCTCATTGAACACTTGGCAAACTAAATGCACACTCTGACATTGCAATGGTTTAGGAAATACTGATGAGCGTGTGAGTTTTGTCAGACGAAGTGGTGTCTTCTGATCTTCATTGTAAAGAGCTTTAACATCACTCCAACACGCCAAATATTCTGTACCGTCCTTGCTAAAATGTAATTCTTGACATTTCTCTGTGATCCAGTTGTTTCTCATATTCTTGAGGATGTGAACATAATCATAGACAAGGAAAACATTTATGCCATCTGGTGCTAGTGTTACTTTTCCAGGACCCCCAAGCATTCTGTAAACAGCTTGATTCAGTGGACAGTTGTCACAGACGAACGATACTGGATGGCCACCACTAGCTTTAACAACATATACAGCCTCAAGTAATATTTCCTTCAGTTGAATAGCATTCAGTTTTGATACAGGATGAATTCGTATGATGTACCGTAGTCCTCCATAGTGACAAACAACTTCAATAGCAAGGGCAGATGTTGCTAGATTTTCTGGTCCGTTTGTTGCATAGCCTACTATATGCTCTCCTGTAAATCTAAGGGCCTGCTTAAGCTTGACTTCATCAATCAAAATGTTAACTAACCGCTGTTGTGTCTTCAACTGATCAAAAAGGATTGGGAGACACTTGTCAGCATAAGTGCGAGATAACAATTGGCGAATCTGTTTCTCACAAGGAAGACTAATTTTGCTTTGGAGGTTCTAACGCATTCTACCATATCGCTCAGGACGGGTGCAATATATACAACAAACCATGTCTGGGGCTGGCAAGAATTAACATATGGCGTAACTTTGTTATATGCGGCGATTTTTAGGAAGAATAAGAAGGAGTTGTAACTGTGGCTTGAATGAACATGTGAAAAAACCTTCAATTTCATGAAATTTCTGTGATGAGAGATCAAGTTCTGAAATTATTCTTTTTAAGGTCGTGGGGGATTCAGTTGAATGTCAGTATTAGGGGGTCTCTTCATGAAGTGTCTCATAATTTTCACCTATTTCTTTTCTTTCAATTTGAGACCACTCTACTTGACGGCAAGCTATTTTTTTGAGAGATTCAGTTTACTTTTTGGTATCTCGCAATCCACTTTTCTCTGCTACTACGCAGCTTGTCAGAAAACCAAAAGGAGACTGTACCTCTTTACAAATGCAAGAAACTTATCAACTTTGCTGCTAAACCATTACCATCTGTCTTAAACATTGTCAGTTCTCTACCATTTTGCCTATATATAAAACTCAGGAAGTGTTTTCCAATCGTCTCGCTGGCAATTTGTCATAACTATGTCATTTTGTCATTGTTCATCTTTGCAAATTCAGTTTGTTTTTTAAGTTCTATGCTGTCACTTGTCACTGTTTTAGTTTAAACCTAGGAGCTGAGCGTAGAGTTGTTTGAGGGATGCAAGACTTGGGTAGCAAACGCTTTAAAAAGCTGTAGGAGGCCCAGGCTGTTCGTTTCTTCCCCTCCCCGAACTGTGACCCAATCGGGGGAGTCGAAGTGTGATGCATCCCAATCCATAGTTTGCGACCTGTCTCTCTCAAACTTTCTGGGCTATTTGGTAACAGCCATAGTCCCTAATCCATGCATGTCGTTCTTTGTTCTTCATTCCGGGAAACACACGCATAGGAATTTATTGCCAGCTCTCCCCTGTAGTTTCCACGACAATTGAATGGCAAGCAACATCTTTTCGTCATTGTTCATTCCTGGTAAAGGCAAAAAAACAAGAATATGTTGTAAAATGGTTATTCATGTACATATTCGAACGGCAACCCGTTGATCGCATCGAGGCTCAATTCTAATATTTATGCAGCTAAATAATGTTTTGTTAATCACAGATTCCTTTTGTGACTTGGTAAGTATTTATAAGACAATTATCTTACAATAAGCTGAGAGATACGTCGAAGGCAACAGCACACAAAATGTTGTTGGGCCGTCTAGGCGTGTCTCGTGGGTGACTTGGCGTCTTGCATCGTCCTGCGGCTGTTCGTTTTCCCTTGGCGAGACATTATGTCGCCAATATGGGCGGGATATGGACGATTGCGTGTGAAATTACCTGTCATTTATATGTAAAGTTGTGTTTGTTTAACATATTTTTGGTGTTTAAGAAAGATCGGGAGAGACCACTCGCTTTCATGATACCTGAAAAAAGGGCTTTTAAGCAATGGACCCAAGTTTCAAACTCCGAGAGTGCTCGTTTCCAGTCCTTATGTAAAGGGGTCTATGGTATCGCCGCTGAAAGCTGACCCCTCACTTTACACTTGCCAGCGAAAATATACAATGTTCTCTTTCACTTCCACTCCGATAATTTTATTGTATCTACAGTTATTTTATAATTTTTTGTGTTTACAAGACAATATGAGTTGTTGAAATGGAGATTAATTGAACCTCATATTCGTACCTGGTATAAATCTGTCATAATTACATGGAGAAGTGATCCTGTTTTTGTTTTGTTTTTCAAAGCACTTCTTCATTGTACACACACCCTCTCTCAACCAATGCACTAAGCACACTGATAGAAGTATGGGTGGCAAGGACATATATTTACGTTTTTCGCAGTGAAAGGGATAACATACAAAAATGTTACCGGTAATATGTTCAAAGTACAAAATGTTACGGTAAAAGGGCACGTTCAGACGAATCACCCGATGGCACCCCTAAGTGGTGCCACTCATGTGTGCATACCACCAATTCAGTGGTGCCACTGAGTAATCCATGTGAAGGGATGTGCTGCAGAAAAGTGACACTGCCAACTTCCAATGACAGATTGGCTGGTTGGTGGCCACAACTCAGGCACTGGTTATTGTCTGGACCACTAAATCGCACTAATCACAAACAGCAACGCAACCCCATCTACCACCTTCATTTTCATCACTATGTCCATCATGACGCTCAATTAGTGTTTGTATCTCTTCTCTTCAGGTATGTAAGTGGTAACGAGAGAGAGAGAGAGAGAGAGAGAGAGAGAGAAGGAGAGAGAGAGAGAGAATGAGAGAGAAGAGAGAGAGAGAGCTAGAGAGAAGAGAGAGAGAGAGTAGAGAGAAGAAGAGTAGTAGAGAGAGAGAGAGAGGAGAGAGAGAGAGAGAGAGAGAGAGAGAGAGAGAGAGAGAGAGAGAGAGAGAGAGAGAGAGAGAGAGAGAGAGAGAGAGAGAGAGAAGTAGAAGTAGAGCAAATGAGGAGTCCAAGGATGAAAAGACAATGAGCGACTTGGAGATAAAGTACGCGACATTAGTAAAACAAGTCAAACATTTTAGCTGTGATAATTAAATACCTTGTAAATTTCTTTCGGTAATTCAGGGATAGTCCCAGTGCATTCCTCACCGTTTCCCAACATTAC
>CM064519.1:15962538-15996272 GCA_032716605.1 Paralithodes platypus | reverse complement strand
AAGTGTAGGAAGGGTTGATTGTAGAGGGCAAGAGAGAAGTGAGACGAATAGAGGTTAAGAGAAAGTGTAGGAAGGTGATTGTAGAGGGCAAGAGAGAAGTAAGACGAATAGAGGTTAAGAGAAAGTGTAGGAAGGTGATTGTAGAGGGCAAGAGAGAAGTGAGAAGAATAGAGGTTAAGAGAAAGTGTAGGAAGGTGATTGTAGAGGGCAAGAGAGAAGTGAGAAGAATAGAGGTTAAGAGAAAGTGTAGGAAGGTGATTGTAGAGGGCAAGAGAGAAGTAAGACGAATAGAGGTTAAGAGAAAGTAGGGGGTAGAAAAATACGAAGAGTAGGGATTAAAAGAGAATAGAAAGGTGCGAAGTAAGAATTAGAGTAAGGGGTTGGAAGTTGAATGAAGGTGCATGTAGAGAGTAAGTGTGAAGTAAGAAGCGTAGGGATAAAAAGAGAGTAGGAAGGTGAGAAAGTAAGTAAAGTAGGGGGTTGTGATAAATATGAAGGTGTCCCAGCCGAGGGCCCATGTCTTCAAGTAACAGGCTGGCAATTGGTCGCAAAAAAAAAAAAAATAAAAAAAAAAAAAAAATAATAATAATGAAAACAAAAAATCGATATCTGAATGGAGTGAAGCGTCTCATTATCGCCAAATATATGAGGTGAAACGTCTTATAATCACCAAACTAACGGGGCGAAACAAGGGAGGTCCAAAAAGCACCCCCCCCTCCCCCCCCCTCGGCCCAAATAGGGTTAAGGGAACGTAGGAAGGACATTTGGCGGTCGACGGGAACGGAACGCCTAAGTGTCACATGGGGTATTTTAAGGGGGTACTGGGTATTTGTTGGCCTATTCATTTATTTATTTATTTATTTGATAGTTTCATCGCTAGACCTCCATCAAGTATACAAAACACTTCATAGATACCCCTTCAAGATAAATTTTTAAATTTTTCGATTCCTCCTATAAATACAGGCTCGCTATCGCTCGCCAGGAACAAATCGACACCTAAATGACACAAAAGGTGTATATATTGACAGAAAAATGGAGTGAAAGATCTTAAAATCGCCAAACTAATGGAACGAAAGCTAGTGCAACTGAATATGAGGGAGAAAAAGCATCTAGCTCCCCCTTAACCCTTTCAATAGGCGCGTTCACGGATACGGATGCTGTGTTCGAGTCATGCGGTAAATGGCTATAGTAATGTGACACAAAAGAGGCTACTAATGGAGTATTGTACAGTCGGTCAAATAAGTGATGTCGCGGCACCAAGTATAATTCGATCAATAATGGGTATCAGCACAATTTAAGCATTAATTTAATTTAATTGTTTCGAGTGAGATATACAGGCATGTTCCTATCTTTACACACCCTATTCAACATCTGACAGCCACTAATACAGCACAGGGCGAGCCAAACGTAATAACAGCGGCGACACTACTTATGTGGCCAACTGTACAGTCGGCCTAATAAGTGATGTCTCGGCACCAATTATGTTTTGATCAATAATTGGTATCAGCAATATTTACACATCATTTCTTCTTTGTGCGTGAATTATACAACCATGTTCCTACACTTACACACCCTATTCAACATCTGACAGACATTACTACACCACAGGGCAAGCCAAACGTAATGCCAGCAGAGATTATGAATTATTAGCGCCATTGTACGGTCGCGCTAATAAGTCATGTCCCAGCTGTCATTACGTTTGGCTGGCTCTGTGCTTTATTAATGTACCGGTATGTCAGATGTTGAATAGGGTGGGTAAGTGTAGGAACATGTTTGTATAATTCACTTGATATGAAGAAATGAAGCTTAGATATTACTGATACCAATTATTGATCAAAATATACTTGGTGGCGAGACATCAATAATTATTAGCGCGACTGTACATAAGTTTGGTATCCGGATTTTGTGACTCCGATACAGTCTACTATTAACCCCTTCGGTACCGGCGACGTGTCTTTAATGTTATTCTATTTAGAGGATTTTGTGCAGTTTAACCCTTTCACGTTTTTATGATGCAGAGGTTGCCAGATTAGCAATAATAAATAAGAGTTCTCTCACTCTTATAATTACCTCTCCAAAATTAGTTTTCTGCCCACAGCTAACTCAAAGACAACTGCAGAGGTTGAAGGAACTAAACTAAAGGTTTTTAAATACCCCTGATGGTATCAAAGGCTTTAAAGTATCCCTAATAGGCTCAAAATTTCGTCAAGAACGTGAGAGGGTTAAGAAGGATCTGTGTTGGTGAAAAGGGTTAAGTGAGATGGTTCAAAGCCTAATAATTGCCGGAGGCCCATTTTAAACTGATTAAAATTGTCTAATAGTAGCCAGGAGGAAGGCGCCGGTACAGAGGGGTTAATATGTTGCTCTCAAGATAACTACATCGCCAAATAATTCCTCACGTGGCGCCAGCTTGTTAAAATCGTCTGGCAGTAGCTCTGATAACGAAAGAACAGTCACCGTCTAACTGAAGGTGGTCTGGAGCTTCAGGGAAGATGTATAGTCATATATTTGTTAATTTACTTTTATTATTAGTTTCCTCCCTAGACCTCCATCAAGCTTGAAAATAAAATTGTGTATTTTTCGGGAGAGAAACCGGTTCCTCCTTAATTGCAGACACGTTTTCGCTCGCCAGGAAATAAACGACACCTAAATGTCACGGAAGGTCTTAAAATCGCCAAGCTAATGGGGCAAACTTCCTAAAATCTAAAACGTAATGGGGCTAAACACGAGGGAAAAGGGGGTCCAGAAAAATCAAACGCCTCGCCTGAAAAGCAATGTACGGAGATTTGAAGTGTAATTAGATAATGAGCCGAAGATCAAATGTTCAGGGGGGATCTCCACTTGAGGGATTTTTTTCTTGACCCCTTTCTCCCTCATGTTTAGCCCCATTGCTTTTGATATTATAAAACGTTTGCCCCATTAGTTTAGCGATTTTAAGAACTTTCACCCCATATTAAGACCTTTCGTGCAATTCAGGTGTCGATTTTATCCTGGCGAGCGATAGCGAGCCTGTAATTTAAGAGGAACCGGCCTTCGGCCGGGAAATTTTTCTACCGAAAAATTTACAAATTTATCTTGAAAGGGGGTCAAGGGGGTGTAATTTCAAGCTTGATGGAAGTCTAGGAAACAAACTAAAAACCTCCCCTTAAGGGAACATAAATGATAAGGAAATATGAACGGAAAATGTTATATAAGACGTTCAGGATAATAGGAATGTAGGGCGGGGGGGGGGGGGGGGATAGATTGAATTATACCACTTGCGAGTTTCAGGCTATAAGGAAGTTGGAGCCGTAAACATCGTTATTAAACATACATTTAAAAAACAAAATAATAATGTAGGTTTCTGGGTTATGTTGAATTGGGTTTTTGTGTATTTATATAATTTGCATCCCAACCGTATTTTAGCTAATAATTCTACTAAGTGTCGCTGTTTACGGCTCCAACTTCCTTACAGCCTGAAACTCTCAAGTGGTTAAGGGGACAGTCTAGGTTATATTTTTGGTCAATATATGTATACAGTATATTCAAATATTTTTTAGTTTCCTCCCTAGACCGCCATCAAACTTTAAGAAAAAAAAAAAATCTATTAGATTCCCCTTCTAGATAATGGGTACATTTTTCGATAGAAAAATGTCCCGGCCCAAGGCCAATACTTCCAAAATTACAGGTTCACTATCGTTCGCCAGGAACAAAAATCGATACCTAAATAGCACGAAAGGTCTTAAAATGGACAAAGAAATGGGGCGAAAGGCCTTAAAATCGCCAAACTAATGGGCCGAACGTCATATAATCTGAAAACTAATGGGGCTAAACATGAGGAAAAAGAGGGTCCAGAAAAACGATCCATCTCCCCTTATAAATCAGAAGGTATGAAAAAGGTGTTTAAGGGGAGGTTTTGGAGCTTTTCTGTACCCCCTTCTCCCTCATGTTTAGACCCAAATGTACAATCGTGGTCATGAATATATGCTCAGACGACTTTAGACAGTTTAGGAAGTATATGTGGGAATTGAAAGGGTCCCGCCTATCTCAATGAACCCTCTGACTTCCACATACCCTGCCTAATCTGAATAACATCGTCTAATAACAGCCTACCTTATCTATATCCTAATAACAGCCTACCCTATCTATATCCTAATAACAGCCTACCCTATCTATATCCTAATAACAGCCTACCCTATCTATCCTAATAACAGCCTACCCTATCTATATCCTAATAACAGCCTACCCTATCTATATCCTAATAACAGCCTACCCTATCTATATCCTAATAACAGCCTACCCTATCTATATCCTAATATACACACGAATGATTGGATTTGGGTGTCGCATTCTCCAGGGTAAACCTAGCAAATTAAGCCATATATGGTATAATTGCATGTATAAAATGAACTGTGAAGATAGTTATGAATGGCCATGGTTGAAGCAGATAAAACATATTCTAAACACGTGTGGTTACAGTAATGTCTGGCACACTCAGAGTCGTGATATCAACCCGGTTTGGCTAGAGAAGGCAATCAATAGACGTCTCAGAGATCAGTGGATTCAAAAATGGTACAGCGAACTCAATGATAAAACTTCATGCTCAACTTATAAACTATACAAAGGTATATACGAATATGAAATGTATTTGTCGCTGAACAGGGAGACTCGTTGTAATATAATAAGATTTAGAACAAACAATAATAAATTACCAATTGTCACAGGTCGATATAATAACACCCCAAGAGAAAATAGGATATGCACTATCTGTAATCTCAATGTCCTTGGTGATGAATATCATGCGATGCTTGAATGCTCTAATGAACAAGTTGTTAGGTATAGAAGTCAATATATTCCAAGGTATTATATAATGAACAAGTTGTTAGGTATAGAAGTCAATATATTCCAAGGTATTATATAATGAACAAGTTGTTAGGTATAGAAGTCAATATATTCCAAGGTATTATATAATGAACAAGTTGTTAGGTATAGAAGTCAATATATTCCAAGGTATTATATAATTACACCAAACGTGCATAAATTCTGTAAACTAGTAGGAGACAAAAAAAACTAAAATACAATCAAATATGTCTTTGTTCTTGAAACAAGTATTCTCGTTGTATCGTTGAATGTTTTCAAGGTTCAATAGGAAATATAATGTATAGGGAATTTGACGTGGATCTAAATTAATTTTGGTGTCTCAGTTTGTTTTCAATTATTGTATTTCTGTTAATTTACTATTTTCTTCCTCATGCTTAATTAGCATTAGTTTATATTGTAATCTGAGTGTTAATGAATATGTATAAAACAAGATATGGATGAAATTATGCTCCATACTTTTTATGTAAAAGTCTGAGCTTAATAAATATATTATTATTATTATTATTATTATTATTATTATTATTAGAAAACAAACAAATAAATGTGTAAACGGATCTTGAAAGGGTTAAGGTGAGACAGACCGGTTTTAATTATTATTATTATTATTATTATTATTATTATTATTTGTTTTTTGGTCTATTAATTCATTTATTCCTTTATTTCTTAGTTTCCTCGCTAGACCTCCATCAAGCTTAGAACCCCCCCCCCCCCTAAACCCCCCTTCAAGATAAATTTGTACATTTTTCGGTAGAAAAATGTGTCGGCCGAAGGCCGGTTCCTCTTAAAATTTCAGGCTCGCTGTCGCTCGCCAGGAAATAATCGACACCTAAATGGCACTAAAGGTCTTAAAATTGACAACGAAATAGGGCGAAAGGTCTTAAAATCGACAAACTAATGGACCGGACGTCTTATGATCTCAACACAAATGGGGCTTAACACGAGGGAGAAAGGGGTTCGAGAAAAATCCCCTGCCTCCCCTTAAGTTTTGAAGCATCTGGGATATAATTATATATATAAGCTTCGTACTACTGCTTCGCTTAGGTTCGATACTGTTTCAAATGGACGGACAATTATTAGTGTTCGCGAGTGAATAGTTAAGCCGTATCACACAAGCACATTTATCCTCAACACTGGTCTGGCAGCTTATGAGGTCAACATTTTAAATATTTCGGTCACCTAAATTCATCTATCATCAGTCTAGTTTCCAATACCAGTGCAAAATACTCCAGAAATGTTGTCAGAAAAATGTTGATCATCGAATGTTGACTATAAAATCTCTCGTGTGATACCGGCTTTAGGCCCAAAGGTGAATATACCAATAAGAAGAAGAAGAAGAAGAAGAAGAAGAAGAAGAAGAAGAAGAAGAAGAAGAAGAAGAAGAAGAAAAAGACAAAGACGAAGAGGCAGAGGAGAGAGAGAGAGAGAGAGAGAGAGAGAGAGAGAGAGAGAGAGAGAGAGAGAGAGAGAGAGAGAGAGAGAGAGAGTCACACCTGCCTTGTGTTCAAGGTTCCACCCCCTGTAACACCTGCTCTTGCTCCTGTTTTCTCTCTCTCTCTCTCTCTCTCTCTCTCTCTCTCTCTCGAATTGGATAACATTTTAGGCAAATATAGGCAAATACTGGTTCGCTAACAGAGTTGTAGAAATGTGGACTAGGCTACCGAGTGTTATAGTAGGATCAGGAACGATAGAGAGCTTCGAAATCAAATTAGATAGGCACATGGACGGGATGGGTTGGGTATGAAAGGCATCCGCCTTGTGTGGGCCAATCGGCTTTCTGGAGACTCCCGTATTATTGTGTTCTTACGTTCCCCTCCCCATTTCTCTCTCTCTCTCTCTCTCTCTCTCTCTCTCTCTCTCTCTCTCTCTCTCTCTCTTCTCCCCCCCCTCCCTTCCTCACACTCTCTCTCTCTCTCTCTTCGCCCCTTCTCCCCCCCCCCTCCCTTCCTCACTCTCTCTCTCTCTCTCTCACCTCTCCCACTCAAACTCACTCACTCACACTCACTCACTCACTCTCACTCTCTCTCTCACCTCTCCCACTCACACTCACTCACTCTCTCTCTCACCTCTCCCACTCACACTCACTCACTCACTCACTCACTCACTCTCACTCTCTCTCTCAAGTGTGTTACATATATTCCTTCTTCCTGCCTCTATATTCCACCACACAGCTGCTCTCCGCCCCCCTCATAATATTAATAAATCCTTGTACACATCTGTTCTTTGTTTGGCTTCAGGGACCCCACCTCGCTTTTTGGCTCTTTCTCTCCCTTTGGCTTGTATCCATTCGGCCCCATTCAGCCTACTGTTTTAAGACGTTTACCCCCATCCAGGTGTCAATATTTTCCGCGAGCCAGCATATATATTTTTTGTTTTGACAGCAAGCTAAATTTGTAAATTTTTCGATTGAAAAATGTCTCCGGCGAAGCCAGATTTCTCCATACAATGCTAGCTCGCTATCGCTCGCCAGGAAGAAATCGACACCTGGATAGGGATAAACGTCTTATAACAGTTGGCTGAATGGGGCCGAATGGATACAAACCAGGGAAAGAGAGAAAAGGAGAGAAAGATAACAAAAAAGCTGGTGACCCTCTTTATACATCTTTTTGTATAATTTCTTTAGTTTCCTCCATAAACCTTCATCAAGCTTAAAAATACACCCCCAAGACCCTCCTTCAAGATAAATTTGTACATTTTTCGATAGAATAATGTCCTCGCCGAAGGCCAGTTTCTCTTATATTACAGGCTGGCTATTGCTCGCCAGGAAAAAATCGACACCTAAATGACACGAAAAGTCTTACTATTGACACAGAAATGGGGCGACATTTTTTTAAATCGCCAAACTAATGGGCCGAACGTCTTAAAATCTGAAAACTAATGGGGCTAAGCATGAGGGAGAAGTTGGGCCGGAAGACCGTCCCCCCTTAACCCGTTCAGTGCCAAGGTCGTCCTTTTCATCCTATTCTGGCAACTATTAGACGATTTTATTCAGCGTAGGAAGGACCTCTAGCAATAATAAGACTTCAAACTATCTCAACCAACCCTTCTAACTACCCCAGATCCTTCCTAAGCTGCATAATATAGTCCAAATACAGCTAGAAAATAATATAACCCACGTCGCTGGTACTCAAAGGGTTAATATTTCTCGCACCTGGCTTATCGCTACTACATCCATATCTTCACACACACGCATACACACGCATACACACACGCATACACACGAGCAGGCAAACACTAACACACACACATTTATATATATATATATATTACACACACCAACACACACACACAGAGCTACACACACACACAAACACACGTTTACACTCACACACACACACACACAGTTACACACAAAACGCTTACTTCTAATAACCATTCATCTTGCTTTCTTGAGCCTCTATTCTATTCTATTTTCTCTCTCTCTCTCTCTCTCTCTCTCTCTCTCTCTCTCTCTCTCTCTCTCTCTCTCTCTCTCTTTCTCTCTCTCAAACACACACACACACACACACACAAGCACACACACGGAATTATCCATCTCATCCTACTCCGTCTCCCCCCAACCTTTGCCTTCGACCCAAGTTATCCATAGGGAGAGTTGCTACACCCTATTTGTTAACTATAGGAGCCATGTTGAATACTCCGGGGTGTCTCCTGTCTGCCTCCCCAGTACTTTATTAAGGGGACAGTGGTTATTTGGTGTTGGGTATATTTGTTCATATATTAATTTATCTTTTAGTTTCCTCGCTAGACCTTCATCAATCTTAAAAAAACACTCCCTAGACCCCCCCCCCCCCTTCAAGATAAACTTGTACATTTTTCGGTAGAAAATTTTCCAGGCCGAAGGCCGATTTCTCTTAAAATTACAGGCTCGCTTTCGCTTGCCAGGAAAAAAACGACACCTAAATGACACGAAAGATCTTGATGCATAAGTGTGTTGATTTCGGGGAACCTCGAATCCCCGGACTGCCACATGTGTTTGTTAATTTCATTAATCGAGTTTAGGAGTAGAGTTGGTTGGTGGAGAGAGATTAATAATTGATATAGAAATGGAACGACAGGTTTTAAAATCGACAAACTAATGGGGCGAACGTCTTAAAATCTGAAAACTAATGGGGCTAAACATGAGGAAGGGGACCAGAACAACTACCTATCTCCCCTTAATCTGAGTTTTTTCAGCTGACAGTTGATTGCTTTGACCTCATCTTGATTACTCGGATATTTTCCAAGATGATTTTTTAGCTAAACATGTAGCTAATTATGAACCTTTGATATTAACCCCTTGAAGATCTAATACGCATTGTTAGATTGTATTTTGTTTATCATTAACGATGGTGTGCCATTTAGGAAGGATATTTAGGAATCAAAGGGGTAAATATTATCTCAATTAAGGGAGCCCACCTCGCTTTTTTTCTCTTTCTCACCCTCTCTCTTTGGTTTGTATCCATTCGGCCCCATTCCGCCTACTGTTTTAAGACGTTTACCCCCATCCAGGACCGCATATATATATATATATATATATTTTTTTTTTTATTTTTTTTTTTATTTATTTTTTTTTTTTACAGCAAGCTAAATTTGTAAATTTTTCGATAGAAAACTGTCTCCGGCGAAGCCGGATTTCTCCATACAATGCTGGCTCGCTATCGCTCGCCAGGAAATAATCGACACTTGGATGGGGATAAACGTCTTAAAACAGTTGGCTGAATGGGGCCGAATGGATACAAGCCAGGGAAAGAGAGAAAAGGAGAGCAAGACAAACAAAAGCTGGTGACCTCCCTTAACTCTTTAGCTCCCACAAGTTCACCCGAAGCTGAACAAAATTGTTTACTGGTAGCCAGAAGAAACTGTCAAAACGCGTCCTGGTCCTCAAAGGGTTAATGTAACACAGACACATGTAATGTAACACAGACACATGGTAGTTGCATATATCTCCTTTAGGTTTCGAGGCAAGTCAGCTGCTAAGGGATTCAGTTTAGCGCCAGGTGAACTGAAACCGACGATAGGGCGGCATTCCCATCATTGTTATTCGTATTAAGGGGAGATATCTACTGGAGGGATTTTTTTCTGGACCCCTTTCTCCCTCATGTTTAGCCCCATTGCTTTTGATATTTTAAGAGGTTCGCCCCATAATTAAGAACTTTAGCCCCATTTCTGTCAATTTTAAGACCTTTCATGCAATTTAGGTGTAAAAAAAATCCTTAGCGAGCCTGTAATTTAAGAGGAAGCGGCCTTTGGCCGGGACATTTTTCTACCGAAAAATGTACACATTTATCTTGAAAGGGGGCCTAGAGGGTGTAATTTTAAGCTTGATGGAAGTCTAGGGAGCTAACTAAAAACCTAAAAAACCTAAAAAACCTAAAAAACTAAAAACCTCCCCTTAATTAACCCTTTGAGTACCAGCGACGTTTGCTATATTTTATTCTAGCTATATGTTGACGATATTATGCAGCTTAGGAAGGATCTGTGGTAGTTAAAACGGTTGGTAGAGATAACATTGAAGCTTTATTATTATTATTGATTGAGGTCCTTCCTAAGCTGAATAAAATCGTATAATAGTTGCAAGAATCTGATAAAAATGACGTCTCTGGTACTGAAGGGGTTAACGAGGTCACCGGCTTTTTTTCCTTTCTCTCTTTTTCTCTCTTTCCCTGGCTTGTATCTATTCGGCACCATTCAGCCAACTGTTTTAAGACGTTTATCCCCATCCAGGTGTCGATTTCTTCCCGGCGAGCGATAGCGAGCCAGCATTGTATGGAGAAATCCAGCTTCGCCGAAGACATTTTTCTATCGAAAAATGTACAAATGTAGCTTGCTGTAAAAAGCAAAAATATATAGTATATGCTGGCTCGCTAGCGCTCGCCAGGAAAATATTGACACCTGGATGGGGGTAAACGTCTTAAAACAGTAGGCTAAATGGGGCCGAATGGATACAAGCCAAAGAGAGAGGGAGAGAAAGAGAAAAAAAAAAGCGAGGTGGGCTCCCTTAACGTAATGCCAAATATCTATACAATAAACACACAATCAATCCACGTCACATCAAGAACTACGTGATGGCTGGCATAGATAGAACGTGAGGCATCGGAAATGGCGGCTACTGTAAACTATATCGGGTAGGTTCCCTATAGATGGTTTTGTCCTCTTACCTGTGCTCTTTTCAGGGGGTTTCTTTCACACGATCCCTGTCAGTCAGTCATGCTGCCCTCTTGTTCACACACACACACACACACATACCCAACACTCTCTCATACACATACACACACACACACACACACACACACACACACACACACACACACACACAACACATTCTCTCTCTCTCTCTCTCTCTCTCTCTCTCTCTCTCACACACACACACACACACTTCTACATACACTAGATATCTTCAATGCTTATTGTTATTCACATGTGCACACTCACACTCACGTCCTCTCTCTCTCTCTCACTTCATTGTTAATGCACTACTGTACATACCGTATCTTTACTGCGTAGTCTGACACTCACTCTCACTCTCTCTCACTCTCACTCTCTCTCTCTCTCTCTCTGTACCCAGCATCTGCTCTGAATCTCTCAGGACTTTTTTTGTTCACTCTTTTCAATTTCCTACATCTGTCCCGTATCCTCTAAACACGTACTCCTACCAACCCAGAAAACCCCCGCATGTGAGTCCCCTAGCAACCACATGAACAAATAATAGTCCCTAGCAACCACATCAAGTCACAATAGTCTATATTTTTCCAGCTGATAGTATATTCCTATGTTATTATCTTGGTTCCTCAGCTATTACATAGATTTTGTAGCGAAATGTGTTGTTAATTATGGAAACGTGCAACCACTAGCAACCACTAGCAACCACTTAAACCCACTAACCACAACCCCTAGCAACCACACAAACCCACTAACCACAACCCCTAGCAACCAATTAAACCCACTAACCACAACCCCTAGCAACCACACAAACCCACTAACCACAACCCCTAGCAACCACATAAACCCACTAACCACAAACCCACTAACCACAACCCCTAGCAACCACACAAACCCACTAACCATGCCCCCTAGCAACCACACAAACCCACTAACCACAACCCCTAGCAACCACACACACCCACTAACCATGGCCCCTAGCAACCACACAAACCCACTAACCACAACCCCTAGCAACCACACAAACTCACTAACCACAAACCCACTAACCACAACCCCTAGCAACCACATAAACCCACTAACCACAACCCCTAGCAACCACACAAACCAACTAACCATGGCCCCTAGCAACCACACAAACCAACTAACCATGGCCCCTAGCAACCACACAAACCCACCAACCATGGCCCCTGGCAACCACACAAACCCACTAACCATGGCCCCTAGCAACCACACAAACCCATTATAGCCCCTAGCAACCACACAAACCAAATAACCATGGCCTCTAGCAACCACACAAACCCACTAACCATGGCCCCTAGCAACCACACAAACCCCCTAACCATGGCCCCTAGCAACCACACATACCCATTATAGCCCCTAGCAACCACACAAACCCACTAACCATGGCCCCTAGCAACCACACAAACCCACTAACCATGGCCCCTAGCAACCACACAAACCCACTAACCATGGCCCCTAGCAACCACACAAACCCATTATAGCCCCTAACAACCACACAAACCCACTAACCATGGCCCCTAGCAACCACACAAACCCACTAGCCATGGCCCCTAGCAACCACACAAACCAACTAACCATGGCCCCTAGCAACCACACAAACCAACTAACCATGGCCCCTAGCAACCACACAAACCCACTAACCATGGCCCCTAGCAACCACACAAACCCACTAACCATGGCCCCTAGCAACCACACAAACCCACTAACCATGGCCCCTAGCAACCACACAAACCAACTAACCATGGCCCCTAGCAGCCACACAAACCAACTAACCATGGCCCCTAGCAACCACACAAACCAACTAACCATGGCCCCTAGCAACCACACAAACCAACTAACCATGGCCCCTACCAACCACACAAACCAACTAACCATGGCCCCTAGCAACCACACAAACCAACTAACCATGGCCCCTAGCAACCACACAAACCCACTAACCAAGCCCCTAGCAACCACACAAACCCACTAACCATGGCCCCTAGCAACCACACAACCCATTATTGCCCCTAGCAACCACACAAACCAACTAACCATGGCCCCTAGCAACCACAGAAACCCACTAACCATGGCCCCTAGCAACCACACAAACCAACTAACCACAGCCCCTAGCAACCACACAAACCAACTAACCATGGCCCCTAGCAACCACACAAACCAACTAACCATGGCCCCTAGCAACCACACAAACCAACTAACCATGGCCCCTAGCAACCACACAAACCCACTAACCATGGCCCCTAGCAACCACACAAACCAACTAACCATGGCCCCTAGCAACCACACAAACCAGCTAACCATGACCCCTAGCAACCACACAAACCCACTAACCATGGCCCCTAGCAACCACACAAACCAACTAACCATGGCCCCTAGCAACCACAGATCAGATGAAGTATACCACACAAACACATTATAGTCCCTAGCAACCAGACAAACCAACTAACCACGACCACTAGCAGCCACACAAACCCATTTTAGTCCCTAGCAACCACACAAACCAACTAACCATGGCCCCTAGCAACCACACAAACCAACTAACCATGGCCCCTAGCAACCACACAAACCAACTAACCATGGCCCCTAGCAACCACACAAACTAACTAACCATGACCCCTAGCAACCACACAAACCCACTAACCATGGCCTCTAGAAACCACACAAACGAACTAACCATGGCCCCTAGCAACCACACAAACCAACTAACCATGGCCCCTAGCAACCACAGATCAGATGAAGTATACCACACAAACACATTATAGTCCCTAGCAACCAGACAAACCAACTAACCACGACCACTAGCAGCCACACAAACCCACTAACCATGGCCCCTAGCAACCACACAAACCAACTAACCATGGCCCCTAGCAACCAGACAAACCAACTAACCACGACCACTAGCAGCCACACAAACCCATTTTAGTCCCTAGCAACCACACAAACCCACAAACCATGCCCCCTAGCAACCACACATACCCACTATAGTCCCTAGAAACCACTCTACTGCACCACAGACCATTACAATTTGACATGATCGATCCGGTTTCACAAAATTTCATCAAAGCTTGAAATTTATGGGATGTGCATCTCGGTCATACATTGGGAGTAGTATTTGTTTATTAACCCCTTCTGTACCGGCTACGTCCTATTAACGTTATTCTGGTTACTAATAGACAATTTTATTCAGCTTAACCCTCTCCGACATATGACGCGATTTGAGCCTATTGGGGATACTTTAAAGCCTTTGTTACCATCAGGGGTATTTAGAAACCTTTAGTTTAGTTACTTCAACCTCTGCAGTTGTCTTTGAGTTAGCTATGGGCAGAAAACTAATTTTGGAGAGGTAATTATAAGAATGAGAGAACTCTAATTCATATTGCTAATCTGGCAACCTCTGCGTCATATGTGCGTAACAGGGTTCAAATGCGCCTCCAGCAAATTAAAAAGCTTCGACCTATCTCTCTTAACCCTTTCTACTACCACGGCTCCTTCATAAACTGCACAAAAGAGTCTAAATATAGCAAGAATATACTTTAAAACACGTCGCCGGTATAGAAGGGGTTAAGTTGTTGGGTTAATGTTGGGGAGAGGAACTAAATTATGTTAGTGCAGCCAGATGGTAAATATTATAATTATAGCCTTGGTGTTGTGCGAGAGAGAGAGAGAGAGAGAGAGAGAGAGAGAGAGAGAGAGAGAGAGAGAGAGAGAGAGAGAGAGAGAGAGAGAGAGAGAGAGAGAGAGAGAGAGAGAGAGAGAGAGAGAGAGAGAGAGAGAGAGAGAGAGAGAGAGAGAGAGAGAGAGAGAGAGAGAGAGAGAGAGAGAGAGAGAATCACAAACACCTCATTTACTTCAACAATCACACCCTACCTTACCTTTTGATACCTTTTGATACCTTTTGATGTGCTCGCCACTCTTCTAGCGGCACCAAGGAGCGCGACGCCCCTCGTTATGGGTGGTGATTTGGTGCAGTAGACTGTTTGAACCGACAGCTCGCTCCCTTACGAGGATGGGCTCGTCTGGCACTTTTTGCAGTTCGACATCTAGGGCTCTCTTGAAGTTGTCTAACGAGATGTCCCTCATATCTCTTACTCGCCGTGGGAGTTTGTTGAAGAGACGTGGACCCAGATTCACTAACGGTCGTAGCGTGCGATGTCGTACAGCAACCTACGATCGTTCCTAAGGGAGTGCGGAAGGTGTATTCACGAACGCATCGTTGAGCTCCCTTACGGCTCCCTTTCGGTTATTTTCACCGAGGCTTCTCTTGACCAATCAGGCGCTTGGCCTTTGTAAATAAACAATATGTCACCCACATGACTGAAGCGCCAAGAAGAACCTAATATACTTTAATTTATGAGCTTGTCATTGTTTAGCATGGCTAATTCGATCCACCACAGCCAGCAGGAAGAAGAATAGAGTATCTTGTGAATTGATGATAAGAAATTAGCCTAGCTAGGCTACAGGGAAGCCTGTTAGTGGCCCAAGTTAAAGGATTTTCGACGGATTGATCATTGATAATCATATGTTAGGCTAGTTGGGAGTGTATTATTTATACCTTAACCACAGTATATTGTTCTACTTTACCATGTCTACACCTAGACAGGGCGAGCCAAACCAAAATGCCAGACTTTACTATGTCTATGCCTACACAGGCAGTTCTAGCCAAGCCAAAATGCCAGACTTAGCCTAGGCCTAATTTTTCAAAATAGGCCTAGGGTAATTTTTTTGTATTCACAACACCTCAAGGCCTATCTACCTTTTCAAAATAGGCCTAGCATAGGCCTCCTCAATCTATTATCCAACAGTTGGCCATGGGAAATAATTATAGGTTGAGGGGGGCTTTGTCCCCCTCACCTCCCATGACTTATTGCCATCATCAAATATATTACCAGTATGGGACTAATAACAGCTAGTTAACAATGAGGACGGTATTCCTGCAAACACCATCTTAACCTGCTAGGCTTCTAATTTACCATGCTTAGGCTACACCAAGCTAGGCATTGCTAGCCTAACCAAAATACCATACATAGGCCTAACTTTTCTAGCCTAAATAGCCCTAACTTTTTCAAAATAAACCTAGGTTATATCCTAGGCTAGGCTAAACTAAAATATTCACACCACCATATAGGCTAGCCTATTATTTTTGGTTTAGACTAGGCCTATGCCTAGGGTAATTCTTTTCATAATTTTTTTCCTGTGATACTTTCAAATTTGTTGAGGAAATAGGCTACCCTAATCTAACCCAGCTAGGCATTGTTAGCCTAACCAAAATACCATACATAGGCCTAACTTGTCTAGCCTAAATAGCCCTAACTTTTTCAAAATGAACCTAGGTTATAGCCTAGGCTAGGTTAAACAAAATTATTCACACAGCGTTTATTATTTATTCATTGTTTAGGCTAGGCCTAGGGTAATTCTTTTCATCATTTTGTTCCTGTGATACTTTCAAATTTGTTGAGGAATAGGCTACCATAATCTAACTCAGAGGTGGTGGGGAGTTGGAATAAAACATTTCCGCAATAAATGAGGGTTAAAATCTACTAATGGTAGGCTACGTGTTGTCGCAGCACATGAATTTGTGCATCAATTAACCTTCACTAGGTCTAGGCTGGCATATGTAGGCTATTCATAGCTTAATTCGGCCTGTCATAAGACATTAAGGATACAAATATATTCATGCTTTGTATTAAATGCCTTAATGGTGTTGTAAACAGAAGTTAACAATCATATTGCGCTATTATTGCCTCAATAATGATTTAGTGTGTCATAAAGAGCTGTACTGCAGACGAATTTGTTATGGTCGCGGGTTGTGTTATCGATATTTGTGTACCTATATCCGGGTCAAATTCATGTAAGGGTGGTCTGGACCACCCTTAGCGAAAGGGGATTTTAGGGACTTCCTACGATCAAAGATGGCCGCTACGACGCTTCGTGAATACCAGCGTTGAGACGTAAGGGAACGGTAAGGGAGTTTTCGGATCGTACGACCGTTAGTGAATCTGGGTCGTGGGCCTCTGTGTGATAACCAGCCCTCTCGCAGAGAGCCCATAGCACCCCTGTTATTCATCCGGGGGATTTCGCATTCCCAGCCTCTCCTATCACTGAATTTCATGACTATCGGAGTATGTAGGTTTGGTACTAAACCCTCTGCGATTTTCCACGTGTATATTATTAGGTAACGTTCTCTTCTACGTTCCAGTGAGTACAGATTCAGTGCTCTTAAACGCTCCCAATAGTGTAGATGTTTTATCGAACTTATATGCGAAGTGAAATTTCTTTGTACACTCTCTACGTCATTTATTTCACCTGCTTTGTATGGGGATGTTAATACGCTACAGTATTCAAGCCGCGGTAGCACTAGAGATTTGAAGAGCGTTACCATAGGCAATTCACCTCGTGTTTTAAAAGTACGCAGAATCCAACCCGTTAGACGTTTCGCAGCCGCCACTTTGACCTGGTTATGTACTTTGAAACCCATATTTTCAGACATTAATACCCCAAGGTCTTTCACACTGTCTTTCCGTTCTATTATGTGGTTAGATTCTGTTAAGTAATTGTAATTTCTTTAACACCATTATTATCTCCGTACCGTATTAATTGGAATTTTTCCTCATTGAATTGCATGTTGTTTTCCCTGGTCCACTGGAACACTACATTCATGTCTTCCTGCAGTCTGCCCGTGTCCTCTTGTGTGTTTACTATCTTGCTTAATTTTGTGTCATCAGCAAAAGACGACACCGTACTGTGTCTGGTGTTGGTATCTATGTCGCAAATTAGTATGAGGAACAGAAGGGGCGCTAGCACTGTTCCTTGGGGCACTGAGCTTTTGACATCCGAAGGCTCAGATGTGACTTGGTTTACTGCTACTGATTGTTTTCGGTTTACGAGGAAATTGTATATCCACCGTCCGATTTTCCCAGTTATACCTTTTGCTTTCAGTTTGTGGGCTATTATACCATGGTCACATTTATCAAATGGCTTAGCAAAATCGGTGTAAATGACATCCACGTTTTTCTTTTCTTCTAGCGCTTTAAGAATTCCACAAACAATCACACACAAACACACACACCTCCCTCCTACGCAAACAACAATTAACCCTTTCAAGCTCCAATACGCGTTTCTGTTGTTTCTGGCTACTATTAGACGATTTTATTCAGATTAGTAACAGTAAATGGAAGTCAAAGGGTTGATTGAGATAGTATTTACCCTTTTAATACCCACAGATCCTTCCTAAGCTGCATAAAATAGTTTTATGATAGCCAAAATATACTGCTAAAACACGTCAGAGCTTCAAGGGGTTAAATATCTAATGATAATGTACGACAGGTTGGGTGAGAGGTATCCTGACCAGGCTTCGAACCCACTCACTCCAGGTATATTTGGGAGAGTCGGGCACCGTAACCAGGTTCTTCAAATAAGAACTAAGGTTGCTTTCCTTATATCCGCTCATGGCCGAGTGGTTACGGTGCCCGACCAATCACACGCCACCACCTAAACAATCAAACACACACACACACACACACACACACACACACACACACACACACACACACACTATTCGATGAATGGCACTCAGCTTAAGAATGTAAACAGAGAAACCGATCTGGGAGTAACAATATCGAGTAACCTAAAACCGAGTCAACAATGTTCAGAAGTTGTTAAGAAGGCAAACAAAATAATTGGCTTTATAGGCAGGTCATTTGAGCATAAATCCAAAGACGTAATCCTAACCCTTTACAATTCCTTAGCCCGCCCTCTTCTGGAATACTGCGTTCAATGCTGGTGCCCTTATTACCAAAAAGACATAAACAAGCTAGAACGAGTTCAACGTAGAGTTACCAAAATGATACCTAGCCTAAAGAACAAACCATACGAAGAGCGTCTTAGAGAATTAAATCTATTTCCTTTAACCCAGGGCAGATTAAGAGGTGACTTAATTCAAGTGTTCGAAATCATCAAAGGCATCGACAATATGAACTGTAGTAAGTACTTCACTATCGACCAATCTAATTACACGCGGGGAAACGGTTGCAAAATTATTGGTAAATCTTTTAACTCACACGAATCTAAGAATTTCTTCTTCAATCGAGTTGTCAACTTGTGGAATGGGCTTCCCCGAGACGTTATAGACTGCAGCACCGTTGATTCATTTAAATTCCGCTTAGACAAATATCTCGCATCAAACCCGCGACTGACTGCGTTTGTAAATGAATAACTTTATTTTATCCTCCCCTCAGTTACTAACCCATATGTCCCCTACTAACTTCCTAGTCCTGCCACGTTAGTGGCAGGGCAGTAGTTCCCTTTCCAATGTTCCCTTACCCACTCTAAACCACTGTTTGGACACTTGATCCTCAGTGTTTTGGAGGACAAGCAGGCTAGAAGGGTCACTAGATCTGTTGTTGCTTGATTTCCTTTGTACTCCTTTGTACACACACTCCTCCTACGCAAACAACAATCGGGAACAGGGGGGCAAGGCGGGCGTAAGCTACAGGTGTGCTCTGGTAAATTATGGCCTATATGACCTTCGTGATATAGAGGTCAGAGTCCCCTGCGCCACAAAAAATCTCTCTCTCTCTCTCTAACACCAACACACACACACACACACACACACACACACACACACACACACACACCCACACCCACACACACACACACACACACAATCTTACACTTCTTATGCTCATTTGTACATTTTGCATTCTGAGACTATAGTCTGTTCATTCTAGGTTGGGCAGAAATCGTTACCTATAACCTCTCATAACTCAAAAAGGACTAGAGTAATCGAGCTAATTTGTCTACCAATTGGGAAGAGTCAGTCAAGGAATAGTGGAGAAAATGTACAGCCAATTTGCTCTAGCCCTTCTTGAGTTACAGAGGTTATAGGTTACAACTTTTGCCCAACCTGGAATGGACAGACTATAGTGCCGCAGCATTTATTACGTCTTTTACCAATGCTTCCAGTAATTGTGGATAATTCTAGACGATTATATTCAGCTTGGAAAGGATCAGTGGAAGTCTAATTGATCCCATTATAACAATCACTCCCACAAAAAACAATCACACACACACATTAATCACATCCCTCCACAATCACACACAGGAGGCAGGTCAAAAACGGGCACACTCCTAAACGGCCACACACCTAAACGGCCACACTTCTAAACGGCCACATTCCTAAGCGGCCACACTCATAAACGGCCAGTCCTAAAAGGCCACACTCCTAAATGGCCACAATCCTAAATGGCCACACTCCTAAATGACCACACTCCTAAACGGCCACCTCCTAAACGGCCACTTCCTAAAAACGGCCACAATCCTAAACGGCCACACACCTAAACGACCACACTCCTAAACGGCCAAACTCCTAAAAGCCACACTCCTAAACGGCCACAACTCAAGCGGTCATAACCCTGAACAGCTTAGGCCGGGCAGTTTGCTACCATAAATACACACGTTTAACTCGAACGGGGATGTTGGGGGTATTTTTGTAAGCTTGATGGAGGTCTAGGGATGAAATAACAAAATAAAATAAAAAAAATAAAAAATAAATATAGCCTATAATCATACATATACATAATAAATATAGCCTATAATCATACATATACATAATAAATATAGCCTATAATCATACATATACATAATAAATATAGCCTATAATCATACATATACATAATAAATATAGCCTATAATCATACATATACATAATAAATATAGCCTATAATCATACATATACATATCTCCCCTTATTATTTTCAATTTGTTCTTAAATTTGATTAATTAATTTCGACGCCTAAAATGTATCTTAATTGTATTTGTATGTACTTATCTATCTATGTATTTATGTATTTGCCTATTAACTTGTATGGATTTATCTATTTATGTATTAATTTATTTATTTACCTATTAATGTATGTATTTAGTTATTTACCTATTAATGTATGTATTTAGTTATTTACCTATTCATGTATGTATTTATTTATTTACCTATTAATGTATGTATTTATTTATTTACCTATTAATGTATGTATTTAGTTATTTACCTATTCATGTATGTATTTATTTATTTACCTATCCATGTATGTTTTTATTTGGAAAGTAGTTCATCCCATTGGGAGGGGTTGGTTACAGCTGCCCAGGTAATTGATTACACCTCTCTGGCATTACCATCTCCTCCACCAACAGGTAGGCCTAGATCACAGAGATCCTTTTATTCTTTTGTATTCTGTGTAACCCTATTTCGTCAGAGAGAGAGAGAGAGAGAGAGGTGTGTGTGTGTGTGTGTGTGTGTGTGTGTGTGTGTGTGTGTGTGTGTGTGTGTGTGTGTGTGTGTGTGTGTGTGTGTGTGTGTGTGTGTGTGTGTGTGTGTGTGTGTGTGTGTGTGTGTGTGTGTGGTAAAACAAAAATAGGCTATATGAAGGAGTAGATAAGTAGATACAGATGAGTAAAGACAAAACAAATATATTGGGAGGGTAGACGGGTAGATATCCAAGTAGATTAGCAGAAAACATCTAGGGAGTCAGGCATTGTTAACAGGCAGATGAAGAGTAGATAGACGAGTAGATAGACGGGTAGGTAGACGGGTAGATAGAGGGGTAGATAGACAGGTAGGTAGACGGTTAGATATATATGTAGTTCAGCAAAAGGCATGCAGACAGTCAGGCTTTGTTATCAGACAGATGAAGAGTAGGTAGGTAGGAAGATAGACGGGTAGATAGACGGGTAGGTATCTAAGTAGGTCAGCAGATGGCAAGCAGTGAGTCAGACATTGTTAGCAGACAGACAAAGAGTAGGTAGGTATGTATACGTGGGTGGTAGGTAGGTAGGTAGGTCGGCGTGGTACATGTGGCAGGTAGGTATGTGTGTAGGTTGGTAGGTAGGTAGACGTGGTAGGTTTTGTAGGTAGCTAGCTAGGTAGGTAGGTGTGGTAGGTAGGTAGGTTTGGTAGGTAGGCTTGGTAGGTAAGTAGGTAGGCGAGGTAGGTTTGGTAGGTAGGCGTGGACGTTTGGTGGGTAGGTAGGCGTGGTACGTTTGGTGGGTAGGTAGGCATGGTAAGTTTGGTAGGCAGGTACCGGTAGGTAAGTAGGTAGGCGAGGTAGGTTTGGTAGGTAGGTAGGAGAGGTAGGCTTGGTATGTAAGTAGGTAGGATTGGTAGGTAGGTAGGCGAGGTAGGTTTGGTAGGTAGGCGTGGTACGTTTGGTAGGTAGGCATGGTAAGTTTGGTAGGCAGGTAGGTAGGTAAGTAGGTAGGCGAGGTAGGTTTGGTAGGTAGGTAGGCGAGGTAGGCTTGGTATATAAGTAGGTAGGTGTGGTAGGTAGGTAGGTTTGGTAGGTAGGCGTGGTACGTTTGGTAGGTAGGCATGGTAAGTTTGGTAGGCAGGTAGGTAGGTAAGTAGGTAGGCATGGTAGGTTCGGTAGGTTGGTAGGCATGGTAGGTTCGGTAGGTTGGTATGTGTGGTAGATAACTAAGTGGGAATATACGATAGGTTGCTAACAGTAATTCGATTATTGAGAAGACTAATAAGTATATATATATATATATATATATATATATATATATATATATATATATATATATATATATATATATATATATATATATATATATATATATATGTATTAGGAGTGAGGTAGATTGAGTGAGAGCGAGACAGAGAGAGACAGACAGGTAGGGGGACAGAAACAGACAAGCAGACATAAATGCACAATATAAATAGACAGGCATTTAGGCAGAGTGAGTGAGGAAGACAGACAGGAAGACAGGTACGGTATACTGTTGTTTGTTTCCTATGTGAGTGAGGGAGACAAAAGGCAGAACTGCCTATAGCGAGTGTCTCCCCCAAAGTTGAAAGAGTGACAGGGCCAACATCAAGGGACGTTCGAGCCAAAATGCCTGGACACACGGAGTTTGAAGCAATTTAAGTCATAGGAGGAGGGAAAGACAGATTATGGGAGAGAGTTCCAGAGCTCAGCTGTTGAATAGAAGTAAGACTGAGAGTAACGTTTCACTCTTGGGTTAGAAAGTTGCACAGACTACATAAAGGTAGGTAGTGGGGGAGGTCCAGTGAGGCAGAGAGACAGACAGGTAGACATACATATACATAAAGGTATAGGCAGTGAGACAGACGGGCATAGACATAAATGCATAAGCAGTGAGGCACAGAGACAGATAGGTAGACAGACACAAACATAGATAGACAGGTATAGGCTATGAGGCACAGAGAGAGAGAGAGAGTTAGACAGACACAGACATAGATAGAAAGGTATAGGCAGTGAGACAGAGACAGGTAGACAGACGGACAGGTAAACATAAAGGTAAAGGCAGTGAGGTAGAGAGACAGAGACAGGCTGAGGCTCGAACCAATTGTGAGGCTTGGTAAAAATGTGGCTGAGTTTTGTGGGAGCGTGACTTTGTGAGAGGTCAGACGTGGCCGAGGGTGTGTGTGTGTGTGTGTGTGTGTGTGTGTGTGTGTGTGTGTGTGTGTGTGTGTGTGTGTGTGTGTGTGTGTGTGTGTGCTGGAGTGAGTGAGTGTGTGTGTGTGTGTGTGTGTGTGCTGGAGTGTGTGTGTGTGTGTGTGTGTGTGTGTGTGTGTGTGTGTGTGTGTGTTTGAGAGAGAGAGTGTGTGTGTGTGTGTGTGCTGGAGAGTGTGTGTGTGTGTGTGTGTGTGCTGGAGAGTGGGATGACTAGGGGTGTGTGTGTGTGTGTGTGCTGGAGAGTGTGTGTGTGTGTGTGTGTGTGTGTGTGTGTGTGTGTGTTGGAGAGTGTATGTGTGTGTGTGTGTGTGTGTGTGTGTGTGCTGGAGTGTGAGTGTGTGTGTGTGTGTGTGTGTGTACTATAGTATACTGTATATGTATGGGCTTAAGATCCATGTGCGTGAAAGTCGGGGAGTGAGTGTATGTGCATGTGCATTGAATGCCTGCTTGTGTGTGCGTGTGTATGTGCGTACTGGAGGTAAGGCGTGAGAGAACGTTTGTACGTCTGTGAGTGCGTGTGTGCGTGACTGCGTGCCTACATCCTGATATACAGTACCTCACGCAAACTAAACAGCTACCAAGTGCCCACCACCTCCTTCCCACCACCACCACCACCACCAACCATCAGCTCCTTTATTGTTCCACCAATGCCAACACCACCACCATCTTCATCACCATCATCATCACCAGCACCACCACCAGCCCCACCCCCCCCCCCCCCCCCTAGCTCCACCACCACCAGCTCCACCCCCCCACCCCCACAGCTCCACCACCACCGCTAACACCACCAGCAACCCCCTCCCCCCACCCCCTCCCCCACCGTTTTATCCACTCTTACCTCATTTTGACCACCACATCCTTAACAACCATACTCCTCACAACCATAATATACAACCATACTCCTCACAACCATAATATACAACCATACTCCTCACAACCATACTATACAACCATACTCCTCACAACCATAATATACAACCATACTCCTCACAACCATAATATACAACCATACTCCTCACAACCATACTCCTCACAACCATACTCCTCACAACCATAATATACAACCATACTCCTCACAACCATAATATACAACCATACTCCTCACAACCATAATATACAACCATACTCCTCACAACCATAATATACAACCCTACTCCTACAACCATATATACACCATCCTCACAACCATAATATACAACCATACTCCTCACAACCATAATATACAACCATACTCCTCACAACCATACTCCTCACAACCATACTCCTCACAACCATACTCCCAACCATAATATACAACCATACTCACAACCATAATATACAACCATACTCCTCACAACCATAATATACAACCATACTCCTCACAACCATAATATACAACCATACTCCTCACAACCATAATATACAACCATACTCCTCACAACCATAATATACAACCATACTCCTCACAACCATAATATACAACCATACTCCTCACAACCATACTCCTCACAACCATAAAATACAACCAAACTCCCCACACCATAATATACAACCATACTCCTCACAACCATAATATACAACCATACTCCTCACAACCATAATATACAACCATACTCCTCACAACCATAATATACAACCATACTCCTCACAACCATAATATACAACCATACTCCTCACAACCATAATATACCATACTCCTCACAACCATAATATACAACCATACTCCTCACAACCATAATATACAACCATACTCCTCACAACCATAATATACAACCATACTCCTCACAACCATAATATACAACCATACTCCTCACAACCATACTCCTCACAACCATAATATACAACCATACTCACAACCATAATATACAACCATACTCCTCACAACCATAATATACAACCAGACTCCTCACAACCATATATACAACCATACTCCTCACAACCATAATATACAACCTACTCCTCACAACCATAATATACAACCATACTCCTCACAACCATAATATACAACCTACTCCTCACAACCATACTCCTCACAACCATACTCCTCACAACCATAATATACAACCATACTCCTCACAACCATAATATACAACCATACTCCTCACAACCATAATATACATCCATACTCCTCACAACCATACTCCTCACAACCAAAATATACAACCATACTCCCCACAACCATATACATCCATACTCACAACCATACTCCTCACAACCATAATATACAACCATACCCTCACAACCATAATATACAACCATCTCCTCACAACCATAATATACAACCATACTCACAACCATAATATACAACCATACTCCTCACAACCATAATATACAACCATACTCCTCACAACCATAATATACATCCATACTCCTCACAACCATACTCCTCACAACCATAATATACAACCATACTCCTCCCAACCATAATTACAACCATACTCCTCACAACCATAATATACATCCATACTCCTCACAACCATACTCCTCACAACCATAATATACAACCATACTCCTCACAACCATAATATACATCCATACTCCTCACAACCATACTCCACAACCATAATATAAAAACCATACTCCTCACAACCATAATATACAACCATACTCCTCACAACCATAATATACAACCATACTCCTCACAACCATAATATACAACCATACTCCTCACAACCATAATATACAACCATACTCCTCACAACCATAATATACATCCATACTCCTCACAACCATACTCCTCACAACCATAATATACAACCATACTCCTCACAACCATAATATACAACCATACTCCTCACAACCATAATATACAACCATACTCCTCACAACCATAATATACAACCATACTCCTCACAACCATAATATACAACCATACTCCTCACAACCATAATATACAAGCCTACCACTTACTAAGGACTATACTGTACAATGGATACGCAAACACTCCTGCCACTTACTGATGATTAATTGATATAGCCACACATTTGATTACTTAAGGGGAGGTATTTAGTTTGTTCTCTAGACCTCCATCAAGCTTAAAATTACACCCCATTGAGTCCCTTTCAAGATAAATTTGTACATTTTTCGGTAGAAAATTTTCCCGGCCGAAGGCCGGTTCCTCTTAAATTACAGGCTCGCTATCGCTCGCCAGGATAACATTGACACCTGAATTGCACGAAAGGTCTTAATATGGGGTGAAAGTTCTTAAAATCGCTAAACTAATGGGGCAAACGTTTTATAATATCAAAAGCAATGGGGCTAAACATGAGGGAGAAAGGAGTCAAGAAAAAAATCCCTCAAGTGGATATCTCCCCTTAAGAGAGAGAGAGAGTGAGAGAGAGAGAGAGAGAGAGAGAGAGAGAGAGTGTGACTGGGAGGTGGGAGTAAATTAAGTTATTCTAGCGCCGTTTTAAATACCAATTGTATGAACCAAATAGCAGACTCTAATAAACACACCCACCTCTGTCACACCCACACATACCGCCCCACCCATCCCTCCGCCCACAAACACCCCCGAAAACACTTATTAAACAGCCAATTCATAACTCATTCACTATACCAGGTCACTCTTCTTTCTTTTATTAAGGGAGCCCACTTCGCTTTTTTTTCTTTTTTTCTCCCTCTCTCTTTGGTTTGTATCCATTCGACCCCATTCAGCCTACTGGTTTAAGACGCTTACCCCCATCCAGGTGTCAATATTTTCCTGGCGAGCGGTAGCGAGCAAGCATATATATATATTTTTGTTTGGACAGCAAGCTAAATTTGTAAAATTTTCGATAGAAAAATTTCTCCGGCGAAGCCGGATTTCACCATATAATGCTGGCCTGCTATCGCTCGCCAGGAAGAAATCGACACCTGGATGGGGATAAACAGTTGGCTGAATGGGGCCGAATGGATACAAGCCTGGAAAAGAGAGAAAAGGAGAGAAAGATAAAACAAGCCGGTGACCCCCTTTAACGCTAGGCTATATTTGAGCGATTATATTCAGTGTTTGTAAGGCCTTCTAGGAATCAAACGGTACAATCTGTACCAATTAACACTGACTGAAAACGGTACAATCTGTATCAATTAACACTGACTGAAAACGGTACAATCTGTATCAATTAACACTGACTAAAAACGGTACAATCTGTATCAATTAACACTGACTGAAAACAAAAAAATCCTAATCTGGAAAAAAAAAAATCTATCTAGCTATCTATCTATTGCCTAACGCCGTGATCCCTGAAGGGGTGGCCACGAACGAACCGCCCCCATGCACTTCTGTCCCCAATCAGTCAACGCCCCTCCCCCCAACCAGCACCGCCTTCGTCCATGTACTTCCTCACTCCATCCTTCCACCTCTCATTCGGTCTACTTTTCCCTCTCTGTCCCTCCACCTCGCTCTCGTACACCCTCTTAGTAATTCTCTCGCTTTCCATACGTTCCATATGGCCGAACCATCTCAAGTTGTTCCTTTTCACACTTTCCAGCACATCTACCTTCACACCACACCTCCTTCTTACTTCCTCATTAGTCTGTCTATCCCTCCATGTAACTCCACACGCACTTCTTAAGTAATTAATTTCCACTGCTCTCACTCTTGGTCTGACTCTCTCAACCAACGTCCATGCTTCGCTTCCGTAAGTCTGTGTCGGGATTACCACACTGTCATGCAAGGACTTCTTCACTTCCATACTGACCACCCTATTTCTTGTTACTGCTTTCAGTGTTCCTACAACCCTCTTCCCCTGTTGTACCCTCTCCCGCACTTCTTCATCCATAGTCCCATCTTTACTCAACACCCTGCCCAGATACTTAATGGGAGATTTTTAGTTCATTCCCTAGAATTCCATCAATCTTAAAATTACACCCCCTCGAGTCCCTTTCAAGATAAATTTGTACATTTTTCGGTAGAAAAAATTAAATTACAGGCTCGCTATCGCTCGCCAGGATAAAATCGACACCTGAATTGCACGAAAGGTCTTAATATGGGGTGAAAGTTCTTAAAATCGCTAAACTAATGGGGCAAACGTTTTATAATATCAAAAGCAATGGGGCTAAACATGAGGGAGAAAGGGGTCAAGAAAAAAATCCCTCAAGTGGAGATCTCCCCTTAAAAGAGTTGACGATCTCCATAGCCTGACCGTTCAGCTTCACCTCACACTCTGTGACTTCACCCCTTTCGAAGACCATAACCTTGCTCTTCCCCGCATTTACCTTCAAATTCCGTTTCTCGCACACTGTTCCAAGCTCATTTACCAGACCCTGCAACTCCCATTCATTATCACTCATCAGAACTGTATCATCCGCAAACAGCAGTATAGGCAGCTTCCACTCAATTCCCTCCCTACTTATAGTCAAATTATATGGACGAATAGCGTCATCGAATATCAACAATGATAATACTGCTTGGTACACTCGGATGCCATAGTCTCTAGCCCACTCATACATATACGTGCACTTCACCTATTTCTAATTGGGGAAGTATATCTCGGGAAACCAATTTATGAACAAATATTCTATAGATGAACTACAAAACTATCATTATACTGCATACTATTTATTGAAAGGTAAGTTCTATCCAAAAACCAATCCAGATAGTTATAATGGCAAACAGAGAAACATGTAGGGGGCTCACCATTTCTTAAGGGGAGATCTCCACTTGAGGGAGTTTTTTCTTGACCCCTTTCTCCCTCATGTTTAGCCCCATTGCTTTTGATATTATAAAACGTTTGCCCCATTAGTTTAGCAATTTTAAGAACTTTCACCCCATATTAAGACCTTTCGTGCCATTCAGGTGTCGATTTTATCCTGGCGAGCGATAGCGAGCCTGTAATTTAAGAGGAACCGGCCTTTGGCCGGGCCATTTTTCTACCGAAAAATGTACAAATTTATCTTGAAAGGGGGTCAAGGGGGTGACATTTCTAGATTGCTGGAGGAGTATGAAACAAACTAAAAACCTCCCCTCTGGCATCCAAGTGTATAATTATACCTTTTGTTCTAAGCCATTAACCTACTCACTCCCATTTTCTATCGCCAAACTATTTTTAGCTGGAAAACGTGTCATCCAAGACTTTAAAAGAAAACATACCCTTGTCTGGAAGCTGTGAAAAATACCCTTGCAAGGACAAACTATTATTAATTGGCAACGTTTCGCTTCAGTGGGATTCAGCAAGTCACTCGACCCTGTGCCTTGGGAAAGCTCAGCGAACCGAAACGTTGGACATTAATCAAGACTGTCCTCACACCAGGGGTAGTTCTTGTGTTACTGTGTGTGTGTGTGAGAGAGAGAGAGAGAGAGAGAGAGAGAGAGAGAGAGAGAGAGAGAGAGAGAGAGCGAGAGAGAGAGAGAGAGAGAGAGAGAGAGAGAGAGAGAGAGAGAGAGAGAGAGAGAGAAAGAGAGAGACTGTCCTCACACCAGGGGTAGGTCTTGTGTTACCGGTACTGTGTGAGTGAGAGAGAGAGAGTGAGTGAGTGAGTGAGTGAGTGAGAGTGATTGAGAGAGGGAGTGAGTGAGAGTGAGAGAGTGAAAGTGAGAGAGAGAGAGAGAGAGAGAGAGAGAGAGAGAGAGAGAGAGAGAGAGAGCGAGAGAGAGAAAGAATATGTATGCATGTAGCCTATGTATATTTATATGTGCACATATTTATGAGCAATTGTGAAGTATCTATTAATATTTTAACATCATTGCATATCAAGCATGAACACACACACACACACACACACACACACACACACACACACACACACACACAGCCCGTAGCCTAGTAGGTAGCGCTCTCGTCTCACACACGAGGCGTCGGGGGTTCAATCCCCGGCCGGGCGGAGACAAATTGGGCTTGTCTCCTTTCATGTGTTAGCCTCAGTTCACCTAGCTGTAAATAGGTACCTGGAATAAGTGGACGACGTTGTGACGTCCCATCTGGGGTTGGCAAAAATGGTACAAGGCGAGATGGGTATCATATGGTTCACCTAAGCTGATGGCTACCTAAGCCTTCGGGCGAGACGGTACCGTCTATAGTGAGAATGGTACCATACAGATCCACCCTAAGCCTTCGTTTCCGATGTCGCCAATTGGCTAAAATACAGACTACACACACATCCACAGCCATTTCAACAGTACATAAAACACTTAACATGCATTTCACGCAATACATTCCCAGTTAAGGAGGCGCGATAATAATGAGCTTAGCTCGCATTGCGTGGATTCCCCTTGACGAACAAGTAACTGAGTGAGTAACACACATACATACACAGACCCCCCCCCCCCACACACACACACTTCCACCCCATGTCCAACTATTACTACCATAACCATATTCATTTTACCAACCACTTCCGAACCATTCAAGTCATATTTCCTGCTTTACCTATCAAAGCTCACTATATTCATCCCTCCATTACCATCACAAGCCCACCACCTTGTATCTTCATTACCGTAACCATGGTAATTGTAACCACTGAAACCCTACACAATGACAGTAATTACCTCCTCTATTTTGGCCTTCTAATTAGGTAAACACAGGCAGTCACGAACGCTACGAACGACCGTCTTAACACCTGTCAAAAACTACCAAGATCCTACCCCCGAACGCTTCCAACGATCGTCTTCAATCCTGTCAAAACTCCCAGGATTCAACCCACAAGCCGTCCAGTCACAAACGCTTCCAACGACCGTCTCTACCACCTCGTCAAAACTACCAAGATTCAACCCCCAAACCAAACAGTCACAAACGGTACTTAAGGGGGGTCACCTTCTTTTTTTCTCTTTCTCTCAGTTTCTCTCTTTCTCTGGTTTGTATCCATTCGACCCCATTCAGCCAACTGTTTTAAGACGTTTATCCTCATCCAGGTGTCGATTTCTTCCTGGCGAGCGATAGCGAGCCAGCATGTATGGAGAAATCCGGCTTCGCCGGAGACATTTTTCTATCGAAAAATTTACAAATTTAGCTTGCTGTAAACAAAATGTATACAGTATATATAAGCTTGCTCGCTCCCGCTCGTCAGGAAAACATTGACACCTGGATGGGGGTAAACGTCTTAAAACAGTAGGCTGAATGGGGCCGAATGGATACAAGCCAAAGAGAGAGGGAGAGAAAGAGAAAAAAAAGAAGTGAGGTGGGCTCCCTTAACTGCTCGTACTCAAAACGACCAAGACTTTACCCACAAACCACTGTAATTCTAGCCTAAATCACCGACATTTGAAGATATACAGTATACATTCAGCTATCCGTTCATTGCTACGCGTCTATGAGTAACATCACTTATATGTTTCCTAGACCTCTTATTCTCCTTGTCTCTCCTATTCGCGTTTTTTTTTTCTTTAAGGGAGCCCACGTCGCTTTTTTTCTCTTTCTCTCCCTCTCTCTTTGGCTTGTATCCATGCGGCCCCATTCAGCCTATTGTTTTAAGACGTTTACCCCTATCCAGGTGTCAATATTTTCCTGGCGAGCGGTAGCGAGCCAGCATATATATATTTTTGTTTTGACAGCAAGCTAAATTTGTACATTTTTCGATAGAAAAATTTCTCCGGCGAAGCCGGATCTCTTCATACAATGCTGGCTCGCTATCACTCGCCAGGAAGAAATCGACACCTGGATGGGGATAAACGTCTTCAAACAGTTGGCTGAATGGGGCCGAATGGATACAAGCCAGGGAAAGAGAGAAAAGGAGAGAAAGATAAAAAAAAAAAACGGTGACCCCCCTTAAAAAAAAAAAAAAAAAATGGTGCTTTGTATCGATGGTTCAAAATACACATAATAAATTAATCGTTCTGTTAATCTGTTGTCATATTTGTCTTCTTCCGGAAATGACAGGCTCTCCAATAATATTTCAAACTCCAGATCCACCAATTCGATATCTTTTCTCCAACGCAGACTGGGATAGGCTATAATATACCAATATGTATATACTCCTTTACATGCATAACAATGTATATCCAACGCTGATTGTATTTAAGGAGGGTGACCTGTTTTTGGTCTGTACTTTTCTATCTTTCTCTGGCTTGTATCCATTTGGCCCCATTCAGCCTACTGTTTTAAGACGTTTATCCCCATCCAGGTGTAAATTTTTTACTGGTGAGCGGTAGCGAGTCAGCATATTTTTTATTTTTGGTTGACAGCAGGCTAAATTTGTACATTTTTCGATAGAAAAATTTCTCCGGCGAAGCCGGATTTCTTCATATAATGCTGGCTCGCTATCGCTTGCCAGGAAGAAATCGACACCTAGATGGGGATAAACGTCTCAAGATAGTTGGGCCGAATGGATACAAGCCAGAGAAAGAGAGAAAAGGACAGAAATAACAAAAAGCAGGTCACCCCCCTTAAAGCCTTTTCTGAGGATATACAGAATACGGTATTCTAAATTGATAGGCAGTATTTCAATAATAATCCATTAATCGAGGCGTTAAATCAACATAATAACAAAGGACTGGGGTTCTCGAAAAAGGGTTGCAGTCCTGACGTTATTCTTGACTTACAGTGTGCTGGCTTAATAATCCAAAAGAGTTGATAGCCTCTGAAGTCCTATTTTAACTAACTAACATAATCTTTATTTTTATTAATTTCACCACAACACCAAACACCCCCAAATGAAATTAATTAAAGTATATATGATCAACCGGGATTCGAACCTGGGTTATCACACACAGATTTTTGCCACCATAACCATTACACCACCAGGACAGTCTTCTCTTTCCAGTGCACTATAGTCTATCCATTATGACAGGTCTACAAATTTCGTTCTCCAATCTCTGAGAACTCAAAAAGGTACTTGAGTAAAAAGAGATATGATGTGTGCCAATAAATGATGTGTGCCAATAAATGATGTGTGCCAATAAATGATGTGTGCCAATAAATGATGTGTGCCAATAAACAAATTGTACTAATATACGAGTTATCCCCCAAACTCAAGATAACCGGTGTAATGCAGTTAATTAGTGTATTTATCCTATGGCATGTTGGGTGAGAAAGTGTGCAATGTCGCCATGGTTTTCAATATAACTAAAGACCTCGCAAGTCCTAAGCTATTCTCTCTCTCTCTCTCTCTCTCTCTCTCTCTCTCTCTCTCTCTCTCTCTCTCCTCTCAGTCTAAATGTCTCTCTCTCCATCTCCTCTACTCTCCTCTCTCTCTCTAGCTCTCTCTCGCTCTCTCTCCTTACTCTCTCTCTCTCTCTCTCTCTCTCTCTCTCTCTCTCTCTCTCTCTCTCTCTCTCAGTCAGGTTTCCACATAAACCCAGAAAATATACCACATAATTTTGAGGTCATTACCAATACGTGAGACCCGGAC
>CM064519.1:15942538-15960038 GCA_032716605.1 Paralithodes platypus | reverse complement strand
GTCATGATTTCTCGCCTACTTACAGCGAATAGACTATTATATGTATTTTGAGGTCATGATTTCTTGCCTACTTACAGCGAATAGACTTATATATGTATTTTGAGGTCATGATTTCTTGCCTACTTACAGCGAATAGACTTATATATGTATTTTGAGGTCATGATTTCTCGCCTACTTACAGCGAATAGACTATTATATGTATTTTGAGGTCATGATTTCTTGCCTACTTACAGCGAATAGACTTATATGTATTTTGGGGTCATGATTTCTTGCCTACTTACAGCGAATAGACTTATATATGTATTTTGAGGTCATGATTTCTTGCCTACTTACAGCGAATAGACTTATATATGTATTTTGAGGTCATGATTTCTCGCCTACTTACAGCGAATAGACTAATATATGTATTTTCCATTATCATTGTGTGGGCTGAACAGAACAATGAGGCCAATACCCAAGAAACAAGACATCGTTTATCAATTAATAACGAGGACAATGTACACTCGGTCAAAAAAGTATCTGCACCCCTACCCTGTTAATCTGTGTGTATAGCTTGTTAGGGTTGACATCTCTGCCTGTAGCTATATCCATCTATACTACTACCTATACCTATACTACCTAAGACCTTCTACCTACGACCTACAACCTATACTACCAAGCTGTACACACCAGAGTACCAGGGTAGGGGTGCAGATACTTTTTTGACCGAGTGTACAGTGGCAGTCATAAATTCCGACATATTACGAGTCTATTAATTCATGTATTCATTTATATTTATTTTCCTCCCAAGACCTCCCTCAAACTTAGAAAAACACCCACTAGACCCCCCCCCCCCCCCTCAAGATAAATGTGTACATTTTTGGTCGCTCGCCAGGAAAATATTGACACCTAAATGGCACGATAGGTCCTAAAATTGACAACAAAATGGAGCTAAAGGTCTTCAAATGGCCAAACAAAAGGGCCGAACGTCTTAAAATCTGAAAACTAATGGTGCTAAACACGAGGGAGAAGGGGGCCATACAAACCAAGCACTACCCCCTTAATAAACCTCCGAAATGCCAATATCAGGTAAACAAATTAATCCGGATATTCAGTTCAGCTGGAGATAGTTCCAAAATTTATAATCAACATTTAGGGAGCCCACCTCGTTTAGTTTGTCTTTCTCTCCCTCTCTCTTTGGCTTGTATCCATTCGGCCCCATTCAGCCTACTGTTTTAAGACGTTTACCCCCATCCAGGTGTCAATATTTTCCTGCGCGACACGAAGCGGAGCCAGAAGATATTATATCTTTTTTGTTTTGACAGCAAGCGAATATTTATACAGTTTCGATAGAAAATTTCTCCGGCGAAGCCGGATTTCTCCATACAATGCTGGGTCGCTATCGCTCGCCAGGAAGAAATCGACACCTGGGTGGGGGTAAACGTCTTTAAACAGTTGGCTGGATGGGGCCGAATGGATACAAGCCAGGGAAAGAGAGAAAAGGAGAGAAAGATAACAAAAAAAGAACGGTGACCCCCCTTAATGGCCGCGACTGTACCTCGTGATATTAAACTAAAAAAATATAGTTATATTTTATAGTATGTCCATTATTATTATTATTATTATTATTAGGCCAAACATCCTGACCCCTAATCTCTGTAACTCGAAAAGGGCTAGAGCAAATGGGCTATACATTTCCACAGCTGTTCCCTGGATGACTCTTCCCTACCTTTTTTTTAGTGTTCTCGCTTTTTTTCGGTTTTCCCGGTTTCTCAACATCACATTATTTTTTCTCCTTCCTTTGTTCTCCACTGTGTGTCTGTCTGTATGTCCGACACTCTCTCTCACTGAAGCACTCACTCTCTCACTCTAACTCGCGCGCGCACACACACACTAACATAATACAAACACACTCACACACAAACACCAACGCATTAAGTCGCTCTCTTTCTCTCACTCTCACTATGTCTCTATATCTCTCTCTCATTCACACACCCACATAATTATATACTCTCTCTCTCACACTCACTCACTCTCTCTCTCTCTTGATCTATTTCCGTTGGAAACACGCAGACTACGACGTCAGCTCATTGAAGCTTTCAAAATACTTAATGGGTTTGACAATGAGGATAATAGCAAAATATTTAGCCTTAATATGATCACAACACGCAACCATGGCTGAAAGTTAGAATTGAAAAGTTTGAAGAATAATATTTGTGGAAACTTTTTGACATACAAAAACTGTTCTACCTGGAACAAACTTCCGTCAGGAGTTGTAAACAGTTCTTCAGTAGAGCAGTTCAAGAAAAAAGTAGATAGTATTTTGCACACTCTATAATGAGTGTAGCGCACTAAACAATCTCTCTCCTTCCACTTAGAGTATCTCGCCGGAATGGACGGCAAGGTCTCTGAGATAATAACTAGTCCTTGTAACTAACTAACTAACTAACTAACTAACTAACTAACTAACTATCTAACTAACTAACTAACTAACTAACTAACTAACTAACTAACTAACTAACTAACTAACTAACTAATAACTAACTAAACTAACTAACTAACTAAAACTAACTAAACTAATACTAACTACAAAACTAACTAACTAATACCTACGACACTAACCTAACGGTAACTAACTAACTAACTAATAAACCAACTAACTATCAAACTAAATAACTAACTAACTAACTATCTAACTACCCACCTAACTAACTAACTAACCTACTACTAACTAAACTAACTAAACAACCCTCACGACCACCCCTAACTAACTAACTACTACTAACTAACTAACTAACTAAACGTAACTAACTAAACTAACTAACTATCTAACTAACTGAACTCACTAACTACTAACGACTAACTAACGACTACTACTAACTTTAACTAACTAACTAATTAATTAACTAACTAACTAACTAACTAACTATATAACTAACTAACTAACTAACTAACTAACTAATTGACTAACTAACTAACTAACTAACTTCACTAACTAACTAACTTCACTAACTAACTAACTAACTAATACTAACTCTTCTCTCTCTCTCTCTGCTCTCTCTCTCGCTCCTTCTCTCTTCTCTCTCTCTCTCTTCTCTCTCTCTCTCCTCTCTCTCTCTCTCTCTCCTCTCGCTCTCTCTCTCCTCTCGCTCTCTCTCTCTCTCGCTCTCTCGCTCTCTCTCTCTCTCTCTCTCTCTCTCTCTCTCTCTCTCTCTCTCTCTCTCTCTCTCTCTCTCTCTCAGTTTTGACACAATAATATATGCAGCACTGGACTTGATGTTGCTGAGCTTAACACGCCGAAGGGTTCGAGTGTATGTGTGTGCGTGTGTGTGATGGGAGAGTGTGGTGTGTGTGTGTGCGTGTGTAAGTCAGTGTTGCATTGTTATATACTGTATATATATATATATTTTGTTTTCTGCCGTGCATAAGAGGGAGAGGGAGTATCATCCTCTTCCCTCAGCAAAGTAATGTCTGTACTAAAACACACCAACTATGTTTTCCCACATTAAAAGAAAAAAATAATAAGTTTTGCATTTATGTTTGCGTTTTACATGATACCTAACAAACATTAAATTCAAGGACAGACATTTCACAATATATAACGAGCCAAGCAAATCTTACTTAAATTACCACTCTTATCTTAAATGCATGAAGCAAGGTTTAGTATTAAGCATTTATATATAGCACAGTATGTGCTTAGTGAGCGTTTTATTTGTTTACCATAAGCAGGCGGGTATTGTATTTGTTGTATTTATATTTTTCTTGAATTATTAAACATATCTTTAGTTTGCTCCCAAGATCTCTATTAAGCTTAAGGAAACCCCCCCCCCCCCCCCAAGACCCCCTTTGTCCCGGCTAAAGGCTGGTTCCTACTACAGTATTATTCTGGTTCGCTATCATTTGCCAGGAAACAATCGACATCTAAATGGCAAGAATGGTCTTTAACATTGACAAAGAAATGAGGCGAAAAGTCTTAATATTGGCAAACTAATGGGGCGAACGTCTTAAAGTTTCATAGCCAATGGAGAAAATAATGAGGGAGAAGGGGTCTAGAAAAGCAATTTCCTCCCCTTATTGAAGTATTTACGTTGGTGTTGTGGTATATTATTCCATTGGGCCCTTGAGCACTTGTGATGCTATTATACAGTTGATTCAGGTATCATGGGTGACCATATAAAGTTTTGAGGAGCCTCCAGGAATCAAAGGAGTAACAATTATTTCCATTAACCCCTCAGACCTGGAAGGACTCTTTGGAGGATATTAGCTATTTCCATCGTGAGGCCCGGATGGTCGCTGAGCAGCCTAAGGGTTAATCTAAGGCTTAAAACCACTTACAAAAACTGCACTAGGGAAATTTTTGTTGTCTTGGCGGGTTGTCCGTATAACCAACAAGAACAGGAACACAGCCAGTCATGTGACTCCTGCTTGCATGCAAGTCTTACGAAAGCTTGTGTTGATTTTCCTGAGCCCCAAACAATGCATGGAAGCAGACGACAGTGACCTAGGAACTATATCAGTAACCAATTATCAATATAATCAATATTATTACATAATACTTAATAAATAATCCATAATTAATAATAAATTGTTGAATTAATATTAACAGACCGTAGCCACAGTTGGCAATTCGGCGCCGCCGCATTCAGACGAAGCTCGGTATTCCCGCCAAAATCTCAGTCTTATTTCTCACCTCATACAATAACTACACAGTGTACAGTGTTCTAGTCTTCACCCATTGCACGGCAATGCCCATATCTGCCTTTGGTATGCATAACATCTTAATTAGGCCATTTAGTTGCAGAGATATGAGTATCGGCAAATGCTGATAATCGGGAGTAAACACCGAATCCTAGGCTTTCGTCCGCCATACTGACCTAATTATTTTCATCATCAAAACTGAACCACTTGGTCTAGAGACTTCTAGTTTTCACCAAACGCAAGACAACAATGACATCTGCCGCTCGATATATATATATATAACCTAGGTTAGGTAATTTTGTGGCGTATTTATAGGTACGCCAAAATCCTGAGAATTCGATATTTTAACCAGTACAGCGTAAATACAAAAGGCGTGAGGGCCCGTATTCTGAGGGATAAATCTCTTAACTCCCACAAGTTCTTCCTAATCTGAATACAATCGTATAATGATAGCAAAATAAAATGGAGAATTGGGTCACCGGTGCTCAAGGGGCTAATGAAATAAGTGACCACAACATCCCTTTTTTGGTGGAAGAAGCAGTGGCAGCCTTTCTTCTTCCATCCTTTGCATCGGGTGATCCACTCATCATAAATCTCCGCTACAAGGGACTCATATATAGCATAGATTGATAGTCAGGTTGTCTGCTGTCGCTCGCAAGTATTTCTACCATTTAAGAAGAGTCAGTCAAGGAATAGATGTGGATATTTTACAGCCAATTTGCCCCTTCCCTTTTTGAGTTACAGAGGATACAGGTCATGATTTATCGCCTACTTCCAGTGAATAGACTATAGTAATAAATCAAAATATACACTATACGAATGGTCGGTACACGATTGCATAAAGAAACCCTTCCTCCCCCTCCCCTCCCCGGCTGTGAACGGCAGTAGCTCTTCCATGATTCAGACATCATAAATGTCGGAGTGGAGAGAAATGATTGCTGCTCGAATAATGCTAAATCCTAACCCGAGACAGAATTCCCTCCTTTCCCTCCCCCCCCCCCCCTCCTCTCCCTCTCCCTCTCCCTCTCCCTCTCCCTCTCCCCTCTCCCTCCCCTCCCCCTCCCCCTCCCCCTAACTTCCCCCCTGCCACAAGCTCGAGGGAGGCATTTATGGTGGCTTAAAATGTGTGCTGGTAAAGTTTTGCGTGTGTGTATGTAATGATAATAATAATGATAATGATAATAACAATACTAATAATAATAGTAATAATAATAATAATAATAAAAGAACAAAATAGCAACGGTTTATTTAAGAAATGGCAACCGGATGGGGCTCAAAAATATATATCTTACATACTAATTGATTAATTATCATTGTGTGTGTGTGTTGTCAATAAACATTTTGTCAGAAGGAAATGAGATTGCTCTAATGTGCGGCGTAAGGGTTGCTATCTAGTTGACATTTTAGGTAAAGATTTATTAATTGAAACTTCCACGTGTGAGGTTAACCCATTCAGTACCGGTGACGTCATTTTCATTATACTTTGGCAGCTATTATAAGGTTTTATTCAGCTTAGGAAGGATTTCTACCCATTGAAGGATTATTATGTTCCTTCCAACAACCAACAATACTCCTAAAATCGATTAATGAAATTTACAAACACATGTGGCAGTCCGTGGACTCGAACCCAGGATGCTCACACCGAAAATCAACACCTTATACATCGCACCACGAAGACAGTTAAAGGTTGGTGGACACTGCCTACGATTTATTATGCAACTTCACAGACTATCTCAGTTAATCCTTTTGGCTACCATATATCCTTCCTAGGAAGAACAGCCATTGTATATGTAATGGAAATATAATAATCTGAATCTGAATCTGAATCCCAAGCTTCATAAAATCGTCTAAATGCAGCTGAAATAAACCCCAAAAGACGTCGCCAGAACTGAAAAGATTAAGGGGGGTCAGCTGATTTTTGTTTTCTTTTTATCTTTCTCTCCTTTCCTCTCTTTCCCTGGCTTGTATCCATTCGGCCCCATTCAGCCAACTGTTATAAGACGTTTATCCCCATTCTGGTGTCGATTTCTTCCTGGCGAGCGATAGCGAGCCAGCATTGTATGGAGAAATCCGGTTTCGCCGGAGACATTTTTCTATCGAAAAATGTACAAATTTAGCTTGCTGTCAAAACAAAAATATATATATGCTGGCTCGCTACCGCTCGCCAGGAAAATATTGACACCTGGATGGAGTAAACATCCTTAAAAAGTAGGCTGAATGGGGCCGAATGGATACAAGCCAAAGAGAGAGGGAGAGCAAGAGAAACAAAAAAAGCAGTGCTCAAGTAATGGTAGAGCCTCCGGAATATAGAATACTAGCTTCCCCCTCCTCCTCCTCCTCCTCCTCCTCCTCCTCCTCCTCCTCCTCCTCCTCCTCCTCCTCTCCTCCTCCTCCTCCTCCTCCTCTCCTCCTCCTCTCCTCCTCTCCTTCCTCCTCCTCCTCCTCCTCCTCCTCTCCTCTCCTCTCCTCCTCCTCCTCCCCCTCCTCCTCCTCCTCCTCCTCCTCTTCCTCCTATAATGGCCTTCTGTCGCCCCCGGGGATCCTTGCAATGAATTGTTGGTGGTGGTGTTTCTGGTGTGTTTTTATGTCAGTCATTGGATTTGATTTTAAGGGGGGTAGGCTTTATTTTAAGGGGGGTAGGCTTTATTTTAAGGGGGGTAGGCTTTTTGTATTAGGGTATTCATTTGTTTGTGTATTGTTGTTTTAGTTTCCTCCCTAGACCTCCATCAAGCTTAAGGGGAGGTTTTTATTGTGTTTCCTAGACTTCCATCAAGCTTAAAAATACACCCCCTTGACCCCCTTTCAAGATAACTTTGTAAATTTTTCGGTAGAAAAATGTCCCGGCCAAAGGCCGGTTCCTCTTAAATTCCAGGCTCGCTATCGCTCGCCAGGAAAAAATCGACACCTAAATGGCACGAAAGGTCTTAACAGTGACATGAATGGGGTGAAAGTTTTTAAAATCACCAAACTAATGGGGCGAACGTCTTAAAATCTCAAAAACAATGGGGCTAAACATGAGGAAGAAAGGGGTAAAGAAAAGAATCCCTCAAGTGGAAATCTCCCCTTAATACCATCGGAAAACAACAAGATAGTAAACAGATAAATGTAATTATAAACATACGACCAATGATTTAGTAATATTTAGTATTAGTATCTCGGTTAACTCCCTAATTCACACATGACCTCCCGAAACTACTCAAAATCGTCTGGTGGTAGCCGGGACAAATAGGGGCACGCGTACAAATGGGGCCAAGCGTTCTCGCATCCTGAAGGGGTTAAAACAAACTGCGTGATATTTACCAAGTCCAAAAATGTTTAATATTAACATCTATAACTCACAAACGACTTGAGTAATCGGCCAATATTTCTACCATTTGGGAAGGGTCACCCAGGGAATAGGTGTGGGAATTTACAGCCCATTTGACCTTTTTGATTCACCGAGGCTAGGGTTCACGATTTCTGGACAACTGATGCACAACAAGGTACAGTTTAAAAAAAAAAAAAAAATTTATCAGATGCTTCGCTTAACATTTAGTTGGACACGACGACCTTTAAGGGGGCTCACCTCGTTTTTTTTCTTTCTCTCTCTCCCTCTCTCTCTGGGTTGTATTCATTCGGCCCCATTCAGCCTACTGTTTTAGGACGTTTATCCCCATCCAGGTATCGATGTTTTCCTGGCGAGTGGTAGCGAGCCAGCATATTTTATACATTATTTTTGACAGCAAGCTAAACTTGTACATTTTTCGATAGAAATATGTCTACGGCGAAGCCGGATTTCTCCATACAATGCTGGCTCGCTATCGCTCGCCAGGAAAAAATCAACTCCTGGATGGGGATCAACGTCTTTAAAAAGTAGGGTGAATGGGGCCGAATGGATACAAGCCAGAGAAAGAGATAAAAGGAGAGAAAAACAGCAGGTCACGACGACCTTTAAAGGTTGCCGAGGAAAGGTTGCGCTTCTGACTTTTAATAGGAGATGGTTGTTTTTCCTGGACCCCCTTCTCTCTCATGCTTAGGCCCATTAGTTTTCAGGTTTGAAGACGTTCGGCCCATTAGTTTGGCTATTTTAAGACCTTTAGCCCCTTTGCATTGCCAATGTTTTGACATTACGTGTCGATTATTTTCCTGGCGAGCAATAGCAAGCCTGTAATTAAATTAAGGAGCCGAAAAAAATGTTTACAGACAAATTTACATATACTGTGTATATATATATATATTTAAGTTTGATGAAGCTCTATGGAGGAAACTAAACAAATAACAAATATATGAAAAAATCGACCAAAAAATATACCCTCACCCCTCAACTTTCTGCAATTTGACGTTAATATGTTTGCCATTTAAAGTGTGGTATATAATAGACCCCTTGCTGAATTATTGTCAGTTATAGCTAAAGAACATTTCAATCATTATAAAGTTCATATAAACATCGCAAAGGTATCTTATCCCCTTCTGTACCGGCGACGTCTTCGTAACTATATGCTTGCTATATTTAGACGATTTTGTGAAGTTTAAGAAGGATCTGGGGTAGTAAAAAAGATGGAGCCCGTTCTAAGCCTGTTAATTGCTGGAAATCCTTTTTAAACTTAATAAAATCATCTAATTGTGTCCAGAATATGATGAAAAGGACGTCACTGGTACTGAATGGGTTAAACATATTTCAATTGGTATATGTTCTCTGTAAATGGAGAACATATAATTCTCTCATTGAATTGCCCTGCAGAGAATCAAGTAATATCATGGCTAATATTTCCTACCAATATATGTATATGAACTTGGTATTGAACTTAGGGGGAATGGTTCACTTTTTGGTGGATTTTTCATTTGTTAATTATTTTTCTATTTTTTCTTCCTAGACCTCCATCAAACTTAGAAGGGAAAAAAAAACTAAACCCCCCTCAAGATAAATTTGTATATTTTTTGGTAGAAAACATTTCTCGGCCGAAGGCCGGTTCCCCCTATAATTTCAGGCTCGTTATCGCTCGCCAGGAAAAAATTGACACCTAAATGGCACGAAAGGTCTTAACATTGACAAATAAATAAGGCGAAAAGTGTCAAAATCGCCAAACTAACGGAACGATCGTCTTAAAATCTCAAAACTAATATGGCAAACATGAGGGAGAAGGGGGTCCAGAAAAAGCGGCCCTATCCCCCTTAATGTATATACCGATCTAGTTGTGTCAGGGCTTATATTGGAATATAGATTGCTTGGAGCCCGGTAAAAACAATATTGAAAGTGTATTAGCATTTTGTTCTAATCAAAACGCTATAAGCAATGGTCATTATGATAATATTGGCTTGAACAGTAAGCTCATAATATTTAGGAAATAACCTCGCTCTCGTTCTATTCAGCTAATTTGCATTTTTATAAACCGCGTTAAATTGCATATTTTTGTATTGGCATTATTTCATGTTGAAGAAGAGGATTCTGTGTGCTTATGTCATCAGTCCTTGTAATTATAAGGCTCTTTGCTTATTTATATAGCTGTATGATTGTCTGTGTATTTGTCCTTTTTCCCCTTCACCTGTCCATACATACATACATACTGTACATGCATATATACATACATACAATTATACATATATACATATATTTAAAGACCGAGTGGTCCACACACAGTACAGTTCCGGTCTCATGTTCTAGAGCTGCCTCACTTGTCAACTTGTTTTATTCAAGGTCAGATCGTATGGTCTGATCCCACAGCTTTCTTGGCCTTCCCCTTGGTGCAGCTCCCCCCAAGTTTATCGACTTGCACCTTTTCACCCAACTTAGTTCATCTCCTCATGCCCGAACCATACTAGTACGCATCTCATCACTGATACTCTTGATGCCTAATCATCTCCTTAACTCCTCACTAGATATTGTATCTTGCAGTTTGGCTCCATACATTCATTGGATCATTTTTATCTCATTGCGTTCGATTCTGTTGATATCATCCACCTTGACAAGCCACGTTTCTGAAGCATATGTCATTGCGCTTCTAACGCATGAAGTGTAAACCTTTCCCTTCAAGGGGAGAGGGAATCTTCTCATAGTGAGTACTGGTAACAGTTCCCTGAACTTTCCCCAGCCGCATCTAATTATGGCGATAGTGGAGGCCTCGGCCCCACCATCGGCGGAGATGATATCTATCAAGTAGAAAAACTTGCATGTCCACCATCTCTAGTGCCTCATTGCCAAAGTTAACACTCTCGAGCTGATCATTGATCACAAGCTCACCTGTGCATACCTTACCTTATGATACCTTATGATGTGTTCGCCACTCTTCTAGCGGCACCAAGGAGCGCGACGCCCCTCGTTTTGGGTGGTGATTTGGTGCAGTAGACTGTTTGAAGCGACAGCTCGCTCCCTTGCGAGGATGGGCTCGTCTGGCACCTTTTGCAGTTCGACATCCAGAGCTCTCTTGAAGCTGTCTAACGAGACGTCCCTCATGTCTCTTACTCGCCGTGGGAGTTTGTTGAAGAGACGTGGGCCTCTGTGTGATAACCAGCCCTCTCACAGAGAGCCCATAGCACCCCTGTTATTCATCCGGGGGATTTCGCATTCCCAGCCTCTCCTATCACTGAATTTCATGACTATCGGAGTATGTAGGTTTGGTACTAAACCCTCTGCGATTTCCACGTGTATATTATTAGGTAACGTTCTCTTCTACGTTCCAGTGAGTACAGATTCAGTGCTCTTAAATGCTCCCAATAGTGTAGCTGTTTTATCGAACTTATATGCGAAGTGAAATTTCTTTGTACACTCTCTACGTCATTTATTTCACCTGCTTTGTATGGGGATGTTAATACGCTACAATATTCAAGCCGCGGTAGCACTAGAGATTTGAAGAGCGTTATCATAGGTACTTCACCGCGTGTTTTAAAAGTACGCAGAATCCAACCCATTAGACGTTTCGCAGCCGCCACTTTGACCTGGTTATGTACTTTGAAACCCATATTTTCAGACATTAATACCCCAAGGTCTTTCACACTGTCTTTCCGTTCTATTATGTGGTTAGATTCTGTTAAGTAATTTGTAATTTCTTTAACACCATTATTATCTCCGTACCGTATTAATTGGAATTTTTCCTCATTGAATTGCATGTTGTTTTCCCTGGTCCACTGGAACACTACATTCATGTCTTCCTGCAGTCGGCCCATGTCTTCTTGTGTGTTTACTATCTTGCTTAATTTTGTGTCATCAGCAAAAGACGACACCGTACTGTGTCTGGTGTTGGTATCTATGTCGCAAATTAGTATGAGGAACAGAAGGGGCGCTAGCACTGTTCCTTGGGGCACTGAGCTTTTGACATCCGAAGGCTCAGATGTGACTTGGTTTACTGCTACTGATTGTTTTCGGTTTACGAGGAAATTGTATATCCACCTTCCGATTTTCCCAGTTATACCTTTTGCTTTCAGTTTGTGGGCTATTATACCATGGTCACATTTATCAAATGCCTTAGCAAAATCGGTGTAAATGACATCCACGTTTTTCTTTTCTTCTAGCGCTTTAAGAATTTTGTCATAGTGTTCCAAAAGTTGTGAGAGACATGATCTTCCCGCTCTGAACCCATGTTGACCGGTGTTGTGTAGTTCATTTGTCTCCATGAATGTTGAAATTTTTCTTCGCAGGACTCGTTTGAAAACTTTAATGATGTGAGAGGTTATAGCTACCGGGCGGTAGTTTTTTGGTAGTGCTTTACTCCCTCCTTTATGCAGTGGGGCAATTATTGCGTTTTTCAAGCTATCTGGTATGTCACCAGTGTCTAGACTCCTCCACATTATAGCCAGGGGTTTTGAGAGGTTTTCCTTACATTTCTTCATTAGGATCGAATTCCATGAGTCCGGGCCTGGTGCAGAGTGGGATGGCATGTTGGAAATGGCCTCTTCTATGTCTTTCGGACCGAAATCAATATCCAGCATCTGAGGGGTTTCCGTGGGGGAGGTTTCCATGAAAAATATATTTTGGTCTCTGATGACTTTTGTTTCATCAGGCTCACTGAATGCCATTTCATACTGCCTGCTTAAGAGTTCGCTCATTTCCTTTTTGTCCCCTGTGAAAGAGCCGTCCCCTTTGCTCAGTGGGCCGATGTTTGATGTTGTTTTAGCCTTTTGTTTGGCGTATGAAAAGAAGTATTTGGAATTTTCCTTTATACCTGCAATAGCTTTCCTCTCCTCTTCCATATGTTGTAGTTAATATGATATTCTTAGCCTTTGTTCAATTTCCACAATTTCTCTATCTATTTCGACCTTTTGCCTATCCTGTAGATTTTGATGTGTGCGTCTTTGTGTGAGTAATTTTCTTCTTCTGTACAGCCTCCTCCTTTCCCGATCTTGTTTGCTTCTTCGTTTTGTTTGTCTTGCAGGTATATGGGGGCTACAGATTTGGGTCATGGTTTCTGTTATTAAGACTAGACATTCTGCTGGTGTCAGGTTATCCATTAAATCTTCCCACCTAATGTTTTTGTTATTGAAGTTAAATTTACTGAAGGGGCCGGTTTTTGTTCTCGATTCTGAGGTTGTCTGTACACTTTCTAAGATTGTTTTGATCTCAATTAATTTATGATCTGAGTATGTTGTGTCCGATATGTTAATGCTGTGTACTAGAGAGTCGTTGTTAGTGAAGACCAGGTCTAAGATATTGTTTTCCCGTGTGGGTTCAGCAATATGTTGGGTAAGACTAAAAAAATCGCAAAGTTCAAAAAGCTCTCTCGTATTTGCTTCTCCGATGTTGTTTGCCACTAACTGGTTTTCTAGTTGTCTCCATTTAATGTTTGGTAGGTTAAAGTCTCATAGCCATATAATATTTGGTGTTGGGTTCCCCAGGGTTTCCACTTCTGATTTTATTTTGTTGAGCTGGGTTTTTAATTCTTCTCGGGATGAGTCTGGAGGCCTGTATGTAACAATAACTGCTAAATTTAGGGATTCTATTTTAACTCCAAGTATTTCCAAGTATATATGTGTATGCATAGTATGTATACACATTTCTCAACTTCGGAATTCTTCCTCGGTAGGGGTAACTTTATTGTGGAGCAGTGCTTCTTCCCGTAGTGTACCCAGCAGCGGCATACGCTACACTTAATTGAATTCGTGCCTACTCCTTTTCTGCGTACTACGCATGGGTATGCACAATTGTTTTCTACATTTCCAATCCCTAATCCACCATATAAAACATTAGTTGTATTTATATTTACTCTTAATCCTAATTCAATATTAATTAGGTTCTCCAGATCTCCTTTACATTAATCTAATAGATTATCCTTTATCTCGTGTTATATATTCTCTCAAGCCAAGATGATTTTACCGAAACTATTTGTGACCGCTTGCAATAACATTTTGGTTCCTATTTCCCACACACCACCTTGCCTTTATATATACTATTATGTTATGTTATTAGCTTTAACCCTTTCAGTCCCATGACACCTTTCTGCATTAAAGTTTGAATATCATTACACGATTCCAGTCAGGTAGGAAGAGACCTGTGATAGTCAGATGGTTTTCAACAATTATATTCGCGATGCCCTTCCCTAAGTTAATCTAATTTATTAATTTGTCTCCACACACCAAACTCCTCCCAACGAAATTATTAAAAGCATGCGATCCTACCGATCCTACCGGGATTCGAACCTGGGTTACCACATACAGATTTTAAACACTCTAATCATTACACCATCAAGACAGTATCGTCAAGTAATATCGTCGAATGTTATGCAGTCAAGATGAAATGTAAACGAAGTAATAACATCAAAAGGGTTCAAGGTCATCTAGCAACCCAAGATAATAGACACGTTCCTTTCACGTTCTTTCCGTAGACTCTCCCTTTCTCTTTATCTGTGGACTGGTATGTATAACCCTTTATGAGCGCTTGCACTAATGGTCTGGTTCCTACATCTCCACTACAGCTTCCTCTTTAGACTGTAAAAGGTTTTGTACATTATGCTATTGTTAAAGGCTATCTAAATAGAAAATTAAACAGGTTATCTCGATGTTCCTATATTTTATCTATATGTATACTGTATATAATACTGATTATATAAAAGCATATAGGATTTCGGAATTTATATTTCATTCTTTCGTCTTAAACTGTTTCCCACGTTATATCTTTTCCCCCTTTATGAGCGCTCCCACCTAGGGTCTTGTTCGTATCTTTACCCATCGACAGTTTGCCTTTTATCCTTTTGTATCTACCTTAACCCTTTATGTATTCGAGGATGCACTTACTTCATTTTCGCTATTATTTATTGCATTCTGGCTAACACAATATTGTTTATGTAATTTCAGATTGTCTCGTATAGTCAATGGGTAGCACACACACACACACACACACACACACACACACACACACACACACACACACACACACACACACACACACACACACACACACACACACACGCACACGCACACACACACACACACACACACACACACACACACCTACCTGTAAGCATTATAATAGTTTCGTAGCTGGTGGACTGTAGTGAGGTAGTCAAGCCAAGCGGCACCTGTAAGCAATGGAAAACCAATCAGTATTAATATCGTATTTAGTTTTGTGTTCTATGTGTAGATCTATATATATATATATATATATATATATATATATATATATATATATATATATATATATATATATATATATATAGCATCGGAATAACGTTCTTCCCCTTCCGTCCTCCTTCCCTCCCCACTTTCCTCCCCTCACCCTCCTCCTCCTTTCCTCCCCCACACCCTCCCCCTCCTCCTCCAACAACAACAACAAACAATCTGCCTGGATTAGAGGGGAGGTGGAGAGGCGTGGGCAGCAAATATACACCAACTATTTTCCCAGTAACAATATGGAACTGCCATAGGATTACCTCAAATGCAAATTGGTTGGTTGGTTGGTTGTTTGCTTGCTTTCTTGATTCATTGATTGATTCATGTATGTATGTATGTATGTTTTTTTTTTTTATAAATATTGGAGCCATAATCATCGCACGGCGGGGTGGTATTTCGCAAAACTAATGGGGCGAACATCTTAAAATCTGAGAAGGGGGTCCAGAAATGTTGAAATCTACCCTTAAGACTAAGTCATTTGAATAATGATTAACCAGCCAGCCTTGAAAAACAATCTCTATGACTAAACATACCACAAATACATATTATTAATTCAGTTTTTCCGTGGATAGGCTACACAAATAGATCCTCTACAATACGTCTTTCTTCAGCGACGTCTTTCTTCAGCTGCATGTAGACGATTTAATGAAGCTTAGGAAGGATAATTATATGATAGCTAAAAAGATTAATTGAGATAGTCTGTAATCTGTTAAGGGGAGGTATTTAGTTTGTTCCCTACGTTTTCATCAAGCTTAAAATTACACCCCCTAGACCCCCTTTCAAGATAAATTTGTACATTTTTCGGTAGAAAATGTCCAGGCCGGAGGCCGGTTGCTCTTAAATTACAGGCTCGCTATCGCTCGCCAGGAAAAAATCGACACCTTAATGGCACGAAAGGTCTTAAAATTGACAGAAATGGGGCAAAGTGTCTTAAAATTTCCAATCTACTAGGGCGAACGTCTTAAAATCTCAAAAGCAATGGGGCTAAACATGAGGGAGAAAGGGGTCCAGAAAAAAATCCCTCAAGTGGAAATCTCACCCTTAAAGGGTAGAAATCCTTCCTAAGCTGAATAAAACCGTCTAATAGTTGCCAGAATATAATAAAAGGGATTTCACCGGTACTGAATGGGTTGTATATAGTATTTATTATACAGTAAAAGAGGGACTATATAATATTAGTCCCTCTTCTACGTTGCTTAGGACAACACTATAACGTAACACCTTGCATAGTACTCGTGCACAGGGTGGTAAACTAAAGCCTAGTCAATTCTTTTTAGTTTTTATTATTGTATTAATTATGTAAAGATTAATTTGGGGTCTATAGTTCAATACATGTCTTTGGGAAGCTATAGAATGACCAAAACACTGCACAACAATCTAGTCAATTCTTGTTAGCCTTTATTTGTGTATATGTACAGATTAAATTAGGGTATATAGTTCAAGTTATGTCTTTGGAAGTATTAAGGGGAGGTATTTAGTTTGTTCTCTACGGTTTCATCAAGCTTAAAATTACACCCCTTTGAGCCCCTTTCAAGATAAATATGTAAATTTTTCTACCGAAAAATGTCCTCTTAAATTACAGGCTCGCTATCGCTCGCCAGGAAAAAATCGACACCTTAATGGCACGAAAGGTCTTAAAATTGACAGAAATAGGGCAAAATGTCTTAAATGTCCAAACTACTAGGGCGAACGTCTTAAAATCTCAAAAGCAATGGGGCTAAACATGAGGGAGAAAGGAGTAAAGAAAAAAATCCCTCAAGTGAAGATCTCCCCTTAAAATGACCATATGTGCTATTTCATGACAACACAAATTGTCATGCTTCATTCAAGTTTTTAAACAATATTGCTCCAGATTGATATCTTGTTCGTGCACCGTGCCTGTTCAGTAATGTGTACGTTCTGTCCCATGCCTGAAATATAATTATATTCCTGATGTATAGACAAGATAGTATGCTCTCGTGAACTCCTTTATGATAATTGGGCGAAGTAACTATAGATAAGCATAAAACGCTACTGAACATGAACAGAAAAGACGTTGCTGTCTCTGGTTGCATTAATTTCAATATAAAACTAGCATCGGATATTGATGATGGCAACTGTACTACGAATCATCTCATTACAGTCTTACCTAATAGTTTTTTAATTCACCAAAGTAAGTTGTAATTACATTTTGCACATTAATCTCTAAATGAAGTATGGTGGCATCGAAAACAATATGTAACTAATACGAATGCGTACAATACAAGAG
>CM064519.1:15927138-15942438 GCA_032716605.1 Paralithodes platypus | reverse complement strand
TCCATTTAATGTTTGGTAGGTTAAAGTCTCATAGCCATATAATATTTGGATTTGGGTTCCCCAGGGTTTCCACTTCTGATTTTATTTTGTTGAGCTGGGTTTTGAATTCTTCTTGGGATGAGTCTGGAGGCCTGTATGTAACAATAACTGCTAAATTTAGGGATTCTATTTTAACTCCAAGTATTTCCAAGTATATATGTGTATGCATAGTATGTATACACATTTTTCAATTTCGGACTTCTTCCTCGATAGGGGTATCTTTATTCTATAGCAGTGCTTCTTCCCGTAGTATACCCAACAGCGGCAGACGCTACACTGAATTGAGTTTGTGCCAACCCTTTTCTGCGTACTACGCATGGGTATGCACAATTGTTTTCTACATTTCCAATCCCTAATCCACCATATAAAACATTAGTTGTATTTATATTTACTCTTAATCCTAATTCAATATTAATTAGGTTCTCCAGATCTCCTTTACATTAATCTAATAGATTATCCTTTATCTCGTGTTATATATTCTCTCAAGCCAAGATGATTTTACCGAAACTATTTGTGACCGCTTGCAATAACATTTTGGTTCCTATTTCCCACACACCACCTTGCCTTTATATATACTATTATGTTATGTTATTAGCTTTAACCCTTTCAGTCCCATGACACCTTTCTGCATTAAAGTTTGAATATCATTACACGATTCCAGTCAGGTAGGAAGAGACCTGTGATAGTCAGATGGTTTTCAACAATTATATTCGCGATGCCCTTCCCTAAGTTAATCTAATTTATTAATTTGTCTCCACACACCAAACTCCTCCCAACGAAATTATTGAAAGCATGCGATCCTACCGATCCTACCGGGATTCGAACCTGGGATACCACATACAGATTTTAAACACTCTAACCATTACACCAAGACAGTATCGTCAAGTAATATCGTCGAATGTTATGCAGTCAAGATGAAATGTAAACGAAGTAATAACATCAAAAGGGTTCAAGGTCATCTAGCAACCCAAGATAATAGACACGTTCCTTTCAAGTTCTTTCCGTAGACTCTCCCTTTCTCTTTATCTGTGGACTGGTATGTATAACCCTTTATGAGCGCTTGCACTAATGGTCTGGTTCCTACATCTCCACTACAGCTTCCTCTTTAGACTGTAAAAGGTTTTGTACATTATGCTATTGTTAAAGGCTATCTAAATAGAAAATTAAACAGGTTATCTCGATGTTCCTATATTTTATCTATATGTATACTGTATATAATACTGATTATATAAAAGCATATAGGATTTCGGAATTTATATTTCATTCTTTCGTCTTAAACTGTTTCCCACGTTATATCTTGTCCCCCTTTATGAGCGCTCCCACTTAGGGTCTTGTTCGTATCTTTACCCATCGACAGTTTGCCTTTTATCCTTTTGTATCTACCTTAACCCTTTATGTATTCGAGGATGCACTTACTTCATTTTCGCTATTATTTATTGCATTCTGGCTAACACAATATTGTTTATGTAATTTCAGATTGTCTCGTATAGTCAATGGGTAGCACAACACACACACACACACACACACACACACACACACACACACACACACACCTACACACACACACACACACACACACACACACACACACACACACGCACACGCACACACACACACACACACACACACACACACACACCTACCTGTAAGCATTATAGTAGTTTCGTAGCAGGTGGACTGTAGTGAGGTAGTCAAGCCAAGCGGCACCTGTAAGCAATGGAAAACCAATCAGTATTAATATCGTATTTAGTTTTGTGTTCTATGTGTAGATCTATATATATATATATATATATAATATATATATATATATATATATATATATATATATATATATATATATATATAGCATCGGAATAACGTTCTTCCCCTTCCGTCCTCCTTCCCTCCCCACTTTCCTACCCTCACCCTCCTCCTCCCTTCCTCCCCCACACCCTCCCCCTCCTCCTCCAACAACAACAACAAACAATCTGCCTGGATTAGAGGGGAGGTGGAGAGGCGTGGGCAGCAAATATACACCAACTATTTTCCCAGTAACAATATGGAACTGCCATAGGATTACCTCAAATGCAAATTGGTTGGTTGGTTGGTTGTTTGCTTGCTTGCTTGATTCATTGATTGATTCATGTATGTATGTATGTATGTGTTTTTTTTTTATATTGGAGCCATAATCACGGCGGGGTGGTATTTCGCAAAACTAATGGGGCGAACATCTTAAAATCTGAGAAGGGGGTCCAGAAATGTTGAAATCTGCCCTTAAGACTAAGTCATTTGAATAATGATTAACCAGCCAGCCTTCAAAAACAATCTCTATGACTAAACATACCACAAATACATATTATTAATTCAGTTTTTCCGTGAATAGGCTACACAAATAGATCCTCTACAGTATCAGCGACGTCTTTCTTCAGCTGCATATAGACGATTTAATGAAGCTTAGGAAGGATATATGATAGCTAAAAAGATTAATTGAGATAGTCTGTAATCTGTTAAGGGGAGGTATTTAGTTTGTTCCCTACGTTTTCATCAAGCTTAAAATTACACCCCCTAGACCCCCTTTCAAGATAAATTTGTACATTTTTCGGTAGCAAAATGTCCAGGCCGGAGGCCGGTTGCTCTTAAATTACAGGCTCGCTCTCGCTCGCCAGGAAAAAAATCGACACCTTAATGGCACGAAAGGTCTTAAAATTGACAGAAATGGGGCAAAGTGTCTTAAAATTTCCAATCTACTAGGGCGAACGTCTTAAAATCTCAAAAGCAAAGGGGCTAAACATGAGGGAGAAAGGGGTGACAAAAAATCCCTGAAGTGGAAATCTCACCCTTAAAGGGTAGAAATCCTTCCTAAGCTGAATAAAACCGTCTAATAGTTGCCAGAATAAAAGGGATTTCACCGGTACTGAATGGGTTGTATATAGTATTTATTATACAGTAGAAGAGGGACTATATATTAGTCCCTCTTCTACGTTGCTTAGGACAACACTATAACGTAACACCTTGCATAGTACTCGTGCACAGGGTGGTAAAGTAAAGCCTAGTCAATTCTTTTTAGTTTTTATTATTGTATTAATTATGTAAAGATTAATTTGGGGTCTATAGTTCAATACATGTCTTTGGGAAGCTATAGAATGACCATAACACTGCACAACAATCTAGTCAATTCTTGTTAGCCTTTATTTGTGTATATGTACAGATTAAATTAGGGTATATAGTTCAAGTTATGTCTTTGGAAGTATTAAGGGGAGGTATTTAGTTTGTTCTCTACGTTTTCATCAAGCTTAAAATTACACCCCCTAGACCCCCTTTCAAGATAAATTTGTAAATTTTTCTACCGAAAAATGTCCCGGTTGCTCTTAAATTACAGGCTCGCTATCGCTCGCCAGGAAAAAATCGACACCTTAATGGCACGAAAGGTCTTAAAATTGACAGAAATAGGGCAAAATGTCTTAAAATGTCCAAACTACTAGGGCGAACGTCTTAAAATCTCAAAAGCAATGGGGCTAAACATGAGGGAGAAAGGAGTAAAGAAAAAAATCCCTCAAGTGAAGATCTCCCCTTAAAATGACCATATGTGCTATTTCATGACAACACAAATTGTCATGCTTCATTCAAGTTTTTAAACAATATTGCTCCAGATTGATATCTTGTTCGTGCACCGTGCCTGTTCAGTAATGTGTACGTTCTGTCCCATGCCTGAAATATAATTATATTCCTGATGTATAGACAAGATAGTATGCTCTCGTGAACTCCTTTATGATAATTGGGCGAAGTAACTATAGATAAGCATAAAACGCTACTGAACATGAACAGAAAAGACGTTGCTGTCTCTGGTTGCATTAATTTCAATATAAAACTAGCATCGGATATTGATGATGGCAACTGTACTACGAATCATCTCATTACAGTCTTACCTAATAGTTTTTTAATTCACCAAAGTAAGTTGTAATTACATTTTGCACATTAATCTCTAAATGAAGTATGGTGGCATCGAAAACAATATGTAACTAATACGAATGCGTACAATACAAGAGAAGTTGTAAGAGCCAAGGTTAAGAGATACAACGTTGTATCTCTTAACCTTGGTAAGAGCGACCGAGGTAGGTACAGTTTGCCGCACATATTCTATTCCGTTGGGGTCGTGATTTGGCAGCGCTTCACCCACCTCCCCATCCCCCCTCCCTCGCTCCACCTCCTTCCCTTCCACTATTGGGGGGTTGGGGAGGTGGGTGCGGCTCTGCCAAGTTACGATTTGCTGGGATGGTTGAGAAATGGAATATGTGCGGCAAAATGTACATTAAAGAGACGACACACGCTACTGTAATATTAAAGGAGTACAGCCAATACGCCGAAGTAGAGAGGTGGTGGGTTAGTGTGTGTGTGTGTGAGTGTGGGTGTGGGTGTGTTGTGTGTGGCTGTGGCTGTGGGTGTGTTGTGGGTGTGAGTGTGGGTATGTTGTGTGTGGGTGTGTTCTGTGGGTGTGGGTCTGTTGTGTGGGTGTCCGCGCGTGTTAGTGTGTGTATTTATTGCCTCGTACCAGTATAGTTCAGATGTCTTACTGGTAGAAGAGAGAGTGTGTGTTTGTGTGGGTGTGTGTGCGGGGGGAGGGGGGGGGGGGTCGTTGGTACTATTAAGCCTTTAGTACCTGTGCCGTCCTTTAAATGTAATTCTGGTTACTGGGAGTAACAGGCTTCGAACAATCTCACTTACCCCTTTCCTTCTTAAACTGCACAAAATCGTGTAACAATACCAAGAATACAATTAAAAGTCGTCGCCGTATATATAATATGTTGCATTTGCCGGTTTTTACGTTGCTAAGTGAACAGCAATAAAGAAGATGCACAGTACAGTTCGTGAGCATAAGGATATTAGTTTCTTACGACCAAAAGTAGAGCCATAGATCTATTTTATACCGGAAAGACTCACGTTAAGTCTTGTATAAGAGAGATATGTGAAGATGCATACGGTGCTTAATGTTATGTGAACTATCCTTAATGCACAGTCTGTTTAATTATTAAGTTTGCTTCCTGTGGACATACTGTTATGTTGCTGATTTCCCTCTTCCCTTTTTAATTCTTATGCATTTTGTTTATCCGCCTTTTTTTTTTTTTTTTGTCTCGCCACCCTTTTAGTTCTTGTACATATCTTTTATCCGCCTTCTCCCTTTTACGAGCTTCCATCCTTATAAGGGCACCGGCCCTGTAGGCTGAACAAATATTGTTCTTTCATTGATTCATTGAACCTGACATTATATATTGGCAAGTTTATTATGGCTCACAACCGAGAGGAGTAGGTTTTGATTCACGAGCAAAACGAGACTATTTTTGGATAGTCTTGTAACACCTGACGACTCTGTTCACCTAGCAGACCATAGGAACCTGGAGTAAGTGGATAATTGAGACGTCCCATCCAGGAAGGAAAACTGGTTACCTGGATAACATGAAGTAGCGCCTTTGTACCAGGCTGGATACCTCATCCAATTTAACCACCACAAGATTCATATGGCAATAGTCAAAATGCATTATAGCGTAATTTGGTCCTATTCTCCATCTTGAAAACTTGGTCGTAGTCGTTTCAATTAGATGACTACGTAATTATTTTAGTTGTTATTAAGCGATGTAAACGAGGATATTTTCTCAAAGCTAAAGTGGCCAACCACACTGATCCTGAACCAGAATTTTCGAAAGGCCCATCAAATTGTAAATATGTAGCTCAAATATAAAATAACGAGAGAAGACGCAAAGTGGAACCCGAGTGTTTCCAATTCCTGCCTGCCTGTCTCAAGACACTGTACTCCGGGATCAAAGCTTCCTCCCAGTAAGGTCAACAAGTACCTTACTAATGATGTCGTCAGGTTCAACCCAGTGCTAGCAATGACAACTTAATTCTATTTTGTCTGAGCCAGGTCTTTCGAGATCTACCTTGTTTCGCTCCATTACTTTGGACATTCTAAGACCGTTTAACCTCATAAGTTTGGCGATAATATGACGTGTCATCCTATTTCAGGTGTCGATTTTTGTTTTGGGCGAATGATAGCGAGCCTGAAATTATAAGAAATCGGCCTACGGTCAAGACATCGCTCTATCAAAAAATATAAATATATAAACTGCCCACTCAGACCCCCTGAGTGGGCATTTTTTGTTTTGAAGGAAATCTGGGATAACGCTCTTGTTAGGGTAAGATACATTTCTCGAAAATGGCAAAAGCAAGAACCCCAGTGCTTGGAAGGCAACATATAAGTGGCCATATTCTGATGATATCACGGCGATAGCACTGAAGGTAATGTACAGTAGATTGTCTTACAGGACCTAACTCACTTAAAAGTATATAATAGAGGCTGCTAGACCTGAGTTGCTGGGAAAGTAGCCAGGAGAAGGTCTTGTGTAGATCAGCGCTACGTGTGTGTTACTTAATTGATTGTCAGCCTCACTCACTAGCCTGGAGCGTGATAATGGCCAGACAGGAGTCATGGCTTCACCTGTGTTGTCTGGGATCACACACATACACACACACATAGCAGTGGATGAAGGCATATAGTTCACACGGGTTATGTACTGACCTTCGTTAACTGTACGATTTACATGCTTACTGAGCAGAATCATATTTGTTGACTTAAATTGGTGATATAGTTAGCTATTTATCTGGGGGAGATGCTTGTTACAGGGTGCTTTGTCCTTAGTCTCCTTCATACACATTGAAACAAAAATTAATGAGCATTTAATTGCACATCATCAATGATAGTGCCACTGTTAAATCATATGTATTTATATATTTGTTTTCCTTTTAATTACAATTATATTTCATGCCAGTATAGTTAGTTCGTTACCTTGAACATACTCTTGTTTCTTTTCAACTGACGGTAAATTGCAAAGTTCCCATCATGGTTTCTTCGTTATTTTGAAGATTTGTAGTGAAATATGGGGCTAATTATATGAACTGGGTCTTAATATGGTGCAGAGACATAGTAGTTGCATATTTTCCCGTTAGTTATCGAGAAATCAGTTGCTAAGGGATTCAATTTACCGTCAGCTGAAACGAATCGGAGTATAGAAGTGGGTGATACTCGTTCATCCAATGTGCCAAGATAGGGATGATTCTCCTATATAAATGGTAATGTCTGTGCCACTCCGGCCTGAGCCAACAAGATAAACTATGGCCCACCCCTCATCATTTAACAACTGTAGTATAGTTGGAGATTTATAAACCATACTTTATATTATCTCTTTCAGTATTATGACATTTCCTTGAATATAATTCTGGCAAACATTAGACGATTTAATGGTGGTTATAAACGTGCCATGGAAGTAAATAACATTAAGTAATCTCGTTCTTAACGCTAATAACGCCCAATTATATTAATTAAGGCATATTAATTAACCAACCGGCTCCCTCAAGTCCTTCCTAAGCTTAACTAAATAGTCTAATTATGGACTGTATACAAAATATACGTCATGATATACTGAGACAGTTATGCTCATTGGAAATTGTTCGAAATGATCTACGCACAAACAAGTGTATGTGATCATCACCTGGTTATGGGGTTGCTGAAGCTGCTTATAACTTGATGCCTTCAGAAATGAGGCACGTTTTAGTTTGTTATTCCTAAGCAACACTTTCTTAAATAAATTGTCAAAATATGTTTAGAACTTCATTGCAGCTTCAAAGTGGCAATACGAAAGGTAGACTTTGAATGTTATAATTTTCTTTAATTCATCTTGGTTTGCAGGAACCTAAAAACATCTACAGTGAAGTTGTTGTCCTGTGAATTGTCAACCCTTTAAGGGGAGATTTCCACTTGAGGGATTTTTTTCTGGACCCCTTTCTCTCATGTTTAGCCCCATTGCTTTTTAGATTTTAAGACGCTCGGCCCCTTTAGTTTGGCGATTTTAAGAACTTTCGCCCCATTTCTGTCAATTATAAGAACTTTCGTGCCATTTAGGTGTCAATTTTTCCTGGCGAGCGATAGCGAGCCTGTAATTTGAGAGGCAAGACATTTTTATACCGAAAAATGTACACATTTATCTTGAAAGGGGGTCTAGGGGGTGTAAGTTTAAGCTTGATGGAGTTTTAGGGAAGAAACTAAATACCTCCCCTTAAGGATTAGGACGTATGTTAGCTATGTGTTTATTATTAGACGATGATATTCAGCTTAAAATGGATCTGTGGGAGTTGGAGGTAAAATGGTATGTAAGTTAATTTTTCACAATTCAGCTACTTTAGGCAATTGAAAGTTGGAATATATAGGTTTTTGTTAGCTAATTATATTGTAATGTCATTAATGTTGCTTATAATGTACTAGTTACATTTGCATACAACATTTTATTTCAATTACATTGCAAGAAGTAGTCCAGGTAGGATCAGTAATGAGAGAGCGAGAACCAGAGCGAGAGCCAGAGGGGAAGATTTGAGACAATACATTCATCCCCGTATTAACCTCCAGCTCCTTAATTTAACCTCACAACATGCGATACGGCTAACCTTTTGTCTCCGTACCTGCCTAATCAACGACATCACTACACTCCCTCCTTAATAGTTCAACACCAGGCCCTTGAGGGAATGTCAATGGGGTGTCGAGTTGGCTGGCGAAGATGCTGATTATAACTCGTGTTCCACGTGTAATATTGAAAGCGAGTTGTTATTGTACACTATTTATATGTAAGCAGCCAATATATTTGCCTTGCCTGTAAAAGCGACTGACTCCAAGGATATAATATATATATATATATATTACATGGAACAAGCTAATAATGTTTCCAACTTTCCCCCCATGTTAAAACGTAACCCAATAATACCCAGTTGATTATGATTTGCCAGAGTAGGTGAGGACAAAATGGGTTGGGCTCAAATAGGCTTGGTTAGGAAAGGTTACATGCAGTATGTCATGATATTTTAAGCTTGGAAAGACGAGCTCTGCTAGAGTTAGTTCAAAATGTATTACGCTAGGCTTGGGTTTCATCAAGTATTCAGTTTACCTGAAGGTTAGTTTGACACAAAACAATATATTACTTAAACTCCAAATCACACTACCACATTTAGGAACAAACTTTCTCAAAGTCAATATATCCGAATAAAGAATACATTGCAGTTAAGTAAATGATTTGATCAATTTCACTTCCATCATGAGTGACCTTTAAGGGGAGATGGGCCGGTTTTCTGGACCACTTTCTCCCTCATGTATAGCCCCATTAGTTTTCAGATGTTAAGATGTTTGCCCCATTAGTTAGTCGATTTTAAGACATTTCGCCCCATTTCTTCGTCAATATTTAGAGCTTTCGTGCTATTTAGGTGTCGATTTTTTCCCTGGCGAACGATAGTGAGCCTGTAATGTTGGAAGTACCGACCTTTGGCCGGCACATTTTTCTACCGAAAAAATGTACAAATTAATTTAGAAGGGGGATCTAATGCATATTTTTTTTTTTTTTTAATTTGATGGAGGTCTAGGGAGGAAACTAGAAAAATAATGAATACATGCAAAAATCGCCCAAAAAGTGAACCATCCCCTCTTAAGTAAATGATTCGATGAATTTCACCTCCATAATGAGTGACCTTTAAATCTAGTAATTATAGTTCATCATCTTGAATAACAACATGAAAAGAATACATAAAGCATACCTGTAATGATGTACAGTAAATGTATCTCGAAGTACATCCTCTCTCTCTCTCTTTCTCTCTCTCTCTCTCTCTCTCTCTCTCTCTCTCTCTCTCTCTCTCTCTCTCTCTCTCTCTCTCTCTCTCTCTCTCTCGCTGTTGACCTTTATCCAGTCACATTTTCCGGAAAGGCCTCTCTATTCTGCAACTCTGAATTTTGAGAACAGGCGCGGACACCACTACCATACTTTTTTTTTCGTGTTTTCGTTTTTTTTTTTTTTTTTTTTTTTTTTGGTTTGTTTTGTTGTCCCTTTTTTCGTTTTTTGCCCTTGTTTTCCTTTTGTTTTCATTGCATGGTCTCGCTTATTGCACCCTCCGGGAAGATTGCACACCACCTCTTTGCAAACAACTGGTATTTTGCCCCCAACATCTTCTCTTTGCTCTACTGTATATTTTGCCTCACTTTCCCCTTGTTATTTCTAGGGGAGCTTCGGTGGGCTCTACCTAGATCCCAGCGCAGTAAAACGGATATCGTACATATATTTTTTTTCCAGCAGTGAATTCGGATATGAAAATCGTTAAGGTGTGTGTGTGTTTTTTTTTTTTTTTTTTTTTTTTTTTTTTTTGCTAGACGCCGTAATTCCCGTGAAGGGGTGGCCATGAACATTAGGCGTTTGTCACGAATTGCTAGGTCAAGTTGCCCGGGCTTGACATCTACCAATAAAATTTTGCCAGAGCGAGTTTGACCTCCCGACCCTTTGATCAGCAGCTGACGCTTTACTGACTATGTCACGGTATGGTTGGTTTTTCTGGACCCCCTTCTCTCTTGTTATCGGCAAACGTATGGGATAAAACTTCGTAAAATCTCAAGCTAATAGTGACAAATAGGGGAAGTTCAAATAAATATAAATAAATATATAGATAAATACAAATCAAACCAAATAGAGCTAAGATGTTCTTGCGATGTTGAAGGTGATGGTGTATACAGTAGTATTGACAGGGCTTAGAATATCGCAGTGGTGAAATATTATATATATATATTATAGGTTGTATATACGGTATATTGTGTTCTACTGTGCATCTCCTCCGGTTATACAGTATATCTTGCCTGGGCCTCACCATTCCCGTTATTCTCCCCCGCCCGTGTCTCGGAATGAAAGACCCCGTGGTAAAAGCTGTGGGTGGGCTGCTCTCGTAAATGTTAACGCTGAATCTTGTAATGTGGAGCTGACTGGTGGCGGTGTTAAAGTGAGGGTATTGTTCGGTATGGTGTGATCTACTGTTGGTGGTGGTATTGTGGTGTACAGATGGATGTATTGCAGTGAAGGTATTATGTGGTGTACTGGTGCTGGTGGTATTGTGGTGTACAGATGGATGTATTGCAGTGAAGGTATTGTTGGTATTGTGTGGTGTACTGGTAGTGGTGTTGTGATGTACTGGTGGTGGTGGTGTTGTGATGTACTGGTGGTGGTCGTGTTGTGATGTACTGGTGGTTGTGGTATTGTGGTCTACAGATAGATGTATTGTAGTGAGGGTATTGTCCGGTATTGCGTGGTGTACTGGTGTTAGTATTGTAGTGTACAAATGGATGTATTGCGGTGAAGGTATTGTGGTTCCCCCCTCGTCCCATGTTCTCTCTCGTCCTTGGCAAACTGTGACTTAGTGATGGTAATAGTGTTATGGAAAGAGGAGGAGTAGTGAATGTATGTTGGTGGTGGTAGGTTGGTGTTGAAAGTTTTATGTTATTGCTGTTGTTGTGGTGGTGATGGTGGTAGGATGGTGTTGACAGTTTTATGTTATTGCTGTTGTTTTTGTGGTGGTGGTAGGATGGTGTTGACAGTTTTATGTTATTGCTGTTGTTTTTGTGGTGGTGTTGGTGGTGTTAGTCTCAGAAATGTTAACATAAGTGATAATAATGGGGTGTTTTCCCAATTCAGATACTCCCGCCTTATTATACCATCTGAAATGTTGTCATTTTCCATACTACGCTTATCAGTCATTAGTAGTGTGTGATATCTAAGGTAGGTGCTGTGGGGTTATATACTTAAACACACGTCAAAGTAAAAAGAACAAAGCTAAACACACCCCTTTTTCTTTGACGTGCTTATTTTGTTTCATATTTTATGCAGTGTTAATGACTTCTATTTGTAATTTAGGTTTTAGATACTTAAGGTCTTGGTGTCCATTATTTAATGTTTATTTCGCTATCAATTACTTATTTACACAATAATTTTTTTTTTTTTTTTAATATTGGATCCATTAGACGATGTAAATTGTACAGATACTTTCATTTACTTTTAGGATCATGATGTTCGCCTGAAACTGGTCGCTAGTGCAGACCGAGAATTCGTGAATAAGGATGGTCCCCTATATATTTGCGAATATAAATACTTTTCGTGCCATCTAGGTGTCGATTTTTTTCCTGACGCTGGCGAACGAGAGAGCTTGCATTTTAAGAGACACTGGCCCTTTGGCTGGGACATTGTTCTACCGAAAAACGTACACATTTATCGCGAAGTGGGGTCTTGGGGGTGTATTTTTAAACTTGATAGAGGTCTAGGAAGCAAACTAATAAAAACAAAAGTAATACAAATTGATAAATATAAAACCATAACTGAGGGATAGGGTAAGAGTTCTGAATGACCTCGACAACCCGCAAGGATATTTTTGTCTCTTGCAATCATGATATATTACATCGAGGTCCTTTTACGAGCAAACAGTCTTTTAGTATGATTAAACGTTTCTGTATTGAATTATGGCTATCATTAGTCATTTTTATTCTGTTTGGGAAGAATCTGTGGGTCATTTTGGTTAGGAAGGACGTCTACCTATGAAAAGGCTAAAGACTATCCCAATTAATCCTTTTACCTACCATATATCCTCCCTAAGCTGAATACAATCGTCTAATAGTTGCCAGAATATGATGAATGGTACGTCACCGGTACTGAATGGGTTCAATGTTCCCTCTGTGTTTAGCTCATTGTTTTCCTGTTAAGAGAGTGTACGAGAGTGAGGTGGAAGGACAGAGGGAGATGTAGACCGATTGAGAGGTGGAAGGATGGAATTAAGAAGTATATGCTTGAAAGTGGTGCTGGAAGGGAGGCTGGACGTCGACTGACTGGTGACAGGTGCATGGTGCATTTCGTTCGTGGCCACCCCTTCGGGGATCACGGCGTCCGGCAGTAGATATATAGATAGATGGATATTTTTTCCTGTTAACATACATTCATACTTTTGCTGTATAACCTTCAGCTTGCTCTCAATCATTTTTTGCTCTACATTATCCTCTTTTATTGCATAGCTTTCTTTTTTATATTATATTTTGGCTGCCAATCTGGTTTATTTTGGTGCATAGCTTTCTTAGTTTGCCTTTGTTTGCATGCCTTTTCTTTTGCTTCTCTTTTTATTTTTGCTGCATGACTAACTTTTCACACATTATTTTGTGTCCATTCTTCTCTTACTACCAGTAAATGTCATGGCTTTTATTGCCTGCATAATTGTTTCCTCCCAGCGCGTTCTATTCGTCACCATTGTTACTCAGTGATCTATCTGTTATCTATTCTGGCTATCATTAGACGATTTTATACAGCTTAGGAAGGATATGAGGAAGTGTAATTGTTAATTGAGATAGCTTGTAGCACTCTGAGTCACACTTGTTATTAGTTTATTTAATGTTATCCTTTTTTCTGTCATCGCCGATTTTGCCTGTACTTTATAATTTGTTTTAAAGTCCCGTTCATCGGTAAATAAAAATTTACTCCTTTACGTACGAAGTTATTCTAGCTATCATTAGCAGATTTTATCTAATTTAGGTAGGACAAGTGGGAGTCAGAGGATTAATTGAAATGATTTGTAGGGTTATGATTTTTAAAGGTGATTTCTAAGCTGAATAGTATCGTGTTGTGTTAATTAGAATGTTACGAAAAATCTTCCCAAACCTAAGAATTAGATAAATATGTGACGTCGCTAAAGTTTCTCCGTAGTTGCGCTTTTCATAGCTTTCATTTGTGTTCCCTTTCCCATTCTTTCCCACCTATCAATCTCTTTCATCGTCGTTATTGCCTGCCCCTTTTATTCTTCCCAGTGTTTCCTTGATAAAGTTATATCTCCTATTACACCTTATCTCTGTATTACGATAAGCCCTTTCCGCCTTTTATGCTTGCTATATCTTATTCAATTCTTATTCAATTTTACTATTTATTATGAATTTGTTTCAGTTAACCCATTCAATACCGGTGACATCCTTTGCATTATATTCTGGCAGCTATTAGAGTGTCTTATTCAGCTTAGGAAGGATGTCTACTCGTTAAAAGATTATAGACTATCTCAATTAGTCCTTTTAAGATTCCTAAGATTCCTAAGATTCATAAAATCGCCTAAATGCAACTGAAATAAAAACAAAAAGACGTCGCCGGTACTGTAATGGTTAAAGATTTATACACAAATTTACGAGAAGAAAATGAAAATGAATTCATTGTAAAATACCATACACGCAAATTGCTAAAACTTACTTTGTGACTTTAAAATGTTTACTATTTTATCCCATACCTTTCAATGTCGTATTTTTATGTTGCTGTCCTTCCCGCGACCATTTTATTGTTTTCATTTTGCTGTGTAACTGTTTTTTGTTTTTTTCATTCTTTCATCGCTATTATTGCCTCCACTTTTACTAGCATACTTCATGATTGTTTTATTGACGAAGTTCTTCCTCGTGACGTATCTTTAATCTGATATTGTCTTTACGAGGCTAGTGACTCTCTTTCCTGCCTTTCTCCTCGACTTGCACAGTTCATTTCTACTGCTAAATCTATTTTTGTTATCTCAGGTCACCGAAAATGAGAATGTTGTATTATCCATTGAGTGCTCTTGAGTAGCTGGGTATTGTTGACTAGTATTCACAATTAATAATGGAATATTTGATGTTACTTATTTACATACTCTTCAGTCATATTGTTATAACCTAATTATCGGGTCTTAAGCCAATTCTGTACCGGTGACGTCCTTTTCACCATATTCTGGCTGCTATTAAACGATTTTATTCCGCTCAGTAAGGATCTCTGTGGCAGCTAAAAGGATAACATTAGATAGTCTTTTAATTGCTAGAGGTCATTCTTAAGGGGAGGTATTTAGTGTGTTCCCTAGACCTCCATCAAGCTTAAAATTACACCCCCTTGAGTCCCTTTCAAGATAAATTTGTACATATTTCGGTAGAAAAATGTCCCGGCCGAAGGCCGGTTCCTCTTAAATTACAGGCTCGCTATCGCTCGCCAGGATAAAATCGACACCTGAATTGCACGAAAGGTCTTAATATGGGGTGAAAGTTCTTAAAATCGCTAAACTAATGGGGCAAACGTTTTATAATATCAAAAGCAATGGGGCTAAACATGAGGGAGAAAGGGGTCAAGAAAAAAATCCCTCACGTGGAGATCTCCCCTTAAGGTGAAACACATCATCTAATAGTTGCCAGAATATAACGAGAAGGGCGTCACCGGTACAGAAGGGCTAAACAGATGGCTATTTCGTTATTCTCATATAAATAGATGTTTAAGAAAGAAAGGCCAATTTATCTCTCTCTCTCTCTCTCTCTCTCTCTCTCTCTCTCTCTCTCTCTCTCTCTCTCTCTCTCTCTCTCTCTCTCTCTCTCTCTCTCTCTCTCTCTCTCTCTCTCTCTCTCTCTCTCTC
>CM064519.1:15859638-15924638 GCA_032716605.1 Paralithodes platypus | reverse complement strand
ATAACACTACCCCTTAATAAACACTACCCCCTTAATAACACAACCCCCTTAATAAACACTAGCCCCTTAATAAACACTAGCCCCTTAATAAACACTACCCCCTTAATAAACACTAACCCCTTAATAAAAACAACCCCCCTAATAAACACTACCCCCTCAATAAAAACTAGCCCCTTAATAACACTAGCCCCTTAATAAACACTACCCCCTTAATAAACACTAGCCCCTTAATAAACACTACCCCCTTAATAAACACTAGCCCCTTAATAAACACTACCCCCTTAATAAACACTACCCCCTTAATAAACACTACCCCCTTAATAAACACTACCCCCTTAATCTCCAACCCCTCTCCATTAAATGTAATTGTCTGAAACGAATAGGGCAATATATATTCTGTATACAATGCAGTCATGTGCAGGTGTTCACTCAATGCAGTCATGTGCAGGTGTTCACTCAATGCAGTCATGTGCAGGTGTTCACTCAATGCAGTCATGTGCAGGTGTTCACTCAATGTAGTCATGTGCAGGTGTTCACTCAATGCAGTCATGTGCAGGTGTTCACTCAATGCAGTCATGTGCAGGTGTTCACTCAATGCAGTCATGTGCAGGTGTTCACTCAATGCAGTCATGTGCAGGTGTTCACTCAATGCAGTCATGTGCAGGTGTTCACTCAATGCAGTCATGTGCAGGTGTTCACTCAATGCAGTCATGTGCAGGTGTTCACTCAATGCAGTCATGTGCAGGTGTTCACTCAATGCAGTCATGTGCAGGTGTTCACTCAATGCAGTCATGTGCAGGTGTTCACTCAATGCAGTCATGTGCAGGTGTTCACTCAATGCAGTCATGTGCAGGTTCACTCAATGCAGTCATGTGCAGGTGTTCACTCAATGCAGTCATGTGCAGGTGTTCACTCAATGCAGTCATGGCAGGTGTTCACTCAATGCAGTCATGTGCAGGTGTTCACTCAATGCAGTCATGTGCAGGTGTTCACTCAATGCAGTCATGTGCAGGTGTTCACTCAATGCAGTCATGTGCAGGTGTTCACTCAATGCAGTCATGTGCAGGTGTTCACTCAATGCAGTCATGTGCAGGTGTTCACTCAATGTAGTCATGTGCAGGTGTTCACTCAATGTAGTCCCACAATACAGTCATGTGCAGGTGTTCACTCAATGCAGTCATGTGCAGGTGTTCACTCAATGTAGTCCCACAATGCAGTCATGTGCAGGTGTTCACTCAATGCAGTCATGTGCAGGTGTTCACTCAATGTAGTCCCACAATGCAGTCATGTGCAGGTGTTCACTCAATGCAGTCATGTGCAGGTGTTCACTCAATGCAGTCATGTGCAGGTGTTCACTCAATGCAGTCATGTGCAGGTGTTCACTCAATGCAGTCATGTGCAGGTGTTCACTCAATGTAGTCATGTGCAGGTGTTCACTCAATGTAGTCATGTGCAGGTGTTCACTCAATGCAGTCATGTGCAGGTGTTCACTCAATGTAGTCCCACAATGCAGTCATGTGCAGGTGTTCACTCAATGTAGTCCCACAATGCAGTCATGTGCAGGTGTTCACTCAATGCAGTCATGTGCAGGTGTTCACTCAATGCAGTCATGTGCAGGTGTTCACTCAATGTAGTCATGTGCAGGTGTTCACTCAATGTAGTCCCACAATACAGTCATGTGCAGGTGTTCACTCAATGTAGTCATGTGCAGGTGTTCACTCAATGTAGTCCCACAATCATTCAGTATATCTGTATTTAGGTTTTGAATATACTGTATATATTCTTAAGGGGAGACGGACCGTTTTTCTGGACCCCCTTCTCCCTAATGTTAAGCCCCACTAGTTTTGAGATCTTAAGACGTTGGTTCTATTAGTTTGGGGATTGTATGCCCTTTCACCCCATTTCTTTGTCAATGTTAGGACCCTTTGTGCCATTTAGGTGTCGATTATTTCCTGGCTAGCGATAGCGAGCCTGTAATTTTAGGAGGAATCGGCCTTTGGCCGGGACATTTTTCTACCGAAACATTTACAAATCTATCTTGAAGGGGGGTCTAGGGGGTGTTTTTCTAAGCTTGATGGAGGTCTAGGGAGGAAACTAAAACAATATATGAATACATTAATTAATAAACCAAACAAACAGCCACTGTCCCACCTTAATGAGGATTACTGTAATCATGGACAACAACCGTTTGAGGATTTTAGTAACCAGCAAGTACGAAAGTGACTTTTGTGAATATTGAAGAACTCTCTTAGTGGGAGATGGAATAAGTTTCTAGAAGGGCGGTGAAGACACAATATAATGAACATGAACACTTCTAAGGAGAATGCAGTATTTCTGTATTTAGCATAAGGCCGAACTTTCGTGTGATATGACGCATATGGTATAAAATGAAGTGAGAGAATCATTCAATTTGACCAAAACTTAATGGTATATATGTGGATTATTAGTGAAGATAAAGACCATGTTTAGATAAATTATATTAATTCATTTTTCAAGCTTTTCTGCAAACTAACGGACACGCAAACGACATGGAAGTGATTGCAAAACTATTGCGCTCCACGCATTAAAATACACGCATGGTAAATATGTATAAATGTTAAAATAATACACATTCATATTCAATCTTGTTTGTATATACAGATACCCGCATTGCCAACACAAACGGAAAAACTCCGGATATGAAAGACTCCTTTCAAATTCTGATGGCACTTTAATAAATTAATCCTATATTTTACTGTTGAATCAAACTGACCTACTAACTCAAGCTCAGTTTATAAAATTGAAAAACATTTTATCGGGGGAAAGGGTATAAATATCTGTATCTATCTATTGCCGGACGCTGTGATCCCCGAAGGGATGGCCACGAACTAAACGCCCCCATGCACCTCTGTCCAGTCAGTCGACGCCCCTCCTTCCATCCAGCACCTCTATCACGCATATATTTCTTAACTCCATCCTTCCACCTCTCTGTCGTTCCACCTCGCTATCATACACTCTCTTTGTCATGCTCTCGCTTCCCATACGTTCCACATGGCCGAACCATCTCAAGGTGTTCCTTTTCACACTTTCCAGCACATCTACATCCACACCACACCGCTCCCGTACTTCCTCATTCATCTATCTATCCCTCCATGTAACTCCGCACGCACATCTCGGTAAATCATTTCCACCCCTGTCACTCGTGGTTTGTGTCTCAACAACAACTTCCATGCTTCGCTCCCGTAAGTCAATGTCGGGATTACCACACTGTGATGCAAGGACAACACCAAATTTCTTGTTACAGCTTTCAGCGTTTCTACACCCCTCTTCCCTTGTTGCAACCTATCCCGCACTTCTTCATCCATACTCCCATCCTTACACAACACACTGCCCAAATACATAAAGGAGCCGACATTCTCCATAGCTTGACTGTTCAACCTTACCTCACACTCTGTCGCTGCACCCCTTTCAAAGACCATAACCTTACTCTTCCCCGCAATTACCTTCAGATTCCGTTTTTTACACACTGTTCCAAACATATTTACAAGACCCTGAAACTCCCATTCACTATCGCTCATCAGAACTGTATCGACGGCAAATAGCAGTACGGGCAATTTCCACTCATTTCCTTCCCTTATCAGCGGTACACCAACATCCACTGCTCTTCCTTGTGTCTTTCATGACTCCATCCATATATATATTGAAGAACCATGGCAACATTACACACCCTTGCTTTAATCCAACATTCAGATTAAAGAACTCGCTTTGTTCATTTTCCACTCGTACTGACGCCTTTGCACCCTCATACATGCTCTTCACTGCTCTCAGCAATTTGCTATCAGTACTTTCCACAGACCTTCTCTATCAACTCTGTCATAGGCCTTCTCCAAGTCTATAAAGGCAGCATCCAACTGTTGTCCCTTCTCCAGATATTACTCCTTAACACATTTGAAGACAAACATCTGGTCTACAAACCCTCTTCCCTTCCTAAACCCGCCCTGCTCGTCACCTACCCATTTCTCTGTTCTCGCTCTCAGGGGTACACATTTTATTTATTGGCCGCACGAGAGAGGTGTGGTGCGGATGTAGATGTGCTGAAAAGTGTGAAATGGAACACCTTGAGATGGTTCGGCCATGTGGAACGTATGGGAAGCGAGGTAATGACTAAGAGAGTGTATGAGGGGTGGTGGAAGGACAGAGAGGGAGAGGTAGACCGAGTGAGAGGTGGAAGGATGGAGTTAATATTTTTATAGAACATAATAACCTTTTCACTATGTACATTCTTTCATTATATTCTGGCTCTCGTTAGCCAATTTTATTAAGATTGGGAATTATCTATGGCAAGAAAAGGGATAATTGAGATCGATTGACCTCCTCTTGATGACTAATTGACCTTCCTAAGCTTCATACAATCATAGGGTCTTAGCGATAATAATTGACCTTCCTAAGCTTCATACAATCATAGGGTCTTAGCGATAATAATTGACCTTCCTAAGCTTCATACAATCATAGGGTCTTAGCGATAATAATTGACCTTCCTAAGCTTCATACAATCATAGGGTCTTAGCGATAATAATTGACCTTCCTAAGCTTCATACAATCATAGGGTCTTAGCGATAATAATTGACCTTCCTAAGCTTCATACAATCATAGGGTCTTAGCGATAATAATTGACCTTCCTAAGCTTCATACAATCATAGGGTCTTAGCGATAATAATTGACCTTCCTAAGCTTCATACAATCATAGGGTCTTAGCGATAATAATTGACCTTCCTAAGCTTCATACAATCATAGGGTCTTAGCGATAATAATTGACCTTCCTAAGCTTCATACAATCATAGGGTCTTAGCGATAATAATTGACCTTCCTAAGCTTCATACAATCATAGGGACTTAGCGATAATAACATAGAAAATACACCATGTTGCTAAAAGGGCCAACAATATACTATACTCATTAACCCTTTCAGTACCGATGACGTCCTTTTCATTATATTCTGGCAAGTAATAGACGATTTCATTCAGTTTCTAAAGGTCCTCCAGCAATTAACAGACTTCGAACTATCTCACTTAACCCTTTGTACTACCACAGATCCTTCTTAAACTGCATAAAATCGTCTAAATATGGCTAGAATATAATTAGAAAGACGTCGCCGGCACATACGGGGTTAAGGGGCTAGTGGCTGTTTTGGGGGCTATTAATTAATTTTTAGTTTCGTCGCTAGACCTCACTCAAACTTATAAAAACACCCCCTAGACCCTCCCTCAAGATAAATTTGTAAAGTTTTCGGAAGACAAATTTCCAGGCCGAAGACCGGTTCCTCTTATAATTACAGGCTCGCTATCGCTCGCCACGAAAAAATCGACACCTAATTGGCACGATAGGTCTTAAATTGACAACGAAATGGAGCTAAAGGTGTTAAAATCGCCAAACTAATGGGCCGAACGTCTTAAAATGTAATAACTAATGGGGCTATACACGAGGGAGAAAGGTGTCCTGAAAAACGACCCATCTCCCCTTAATGTCTTTCATAATATATATAATCACTAACAACCAACTCTCTTTTACTTTTTTCAGAAATCGCATACCGGTCTGAGACGCAAGGTCAGTAAAGATTTGTTGTTGTTTACGTGGGTTTATTTGAGCGTGTGCCTTGAGATACGTATATTTTCAAGGTATGTTAAGGGCAGGTTTTTACTGTGTTTCCTAGACTTCCATCAAGCTTGAAATTACACCCCCTTGACCCCCTTTCAAGATAAATTTGTACATTTTTCGGTAGAAAAATATCCCGGCCGAAGGCCGATTCCTCTTAAATTGCAGGCTCGCTTTCGCTCGCCATGAAAAAATCGACACCTAAATGGGACGAAAGGTCTTAAAAGTGACATCAATTGGGTGAAAGTTCTTAAAATCGCCAAACTAATGGGGCGAACGTCATAAAATCTCAAAAGCAATGGGGCTAAACATGAGGGAGAAGGGGGTAAAGACAAAAATCCCTTAAGTGGATATCTCCCCTTAAGTACGTATACTAATGATGTTATTATTACTCCGTTATCATGACTATAACATAAGGGACGGACACGAGTGGAAGTTACGTGTATTGCTGTTTGCCGATGATACAGTTCTGATGAGCGATAGTGAGTGGGAGTTGTAGGGTCTGGTAAATATGTTTGGAACCGTGTGTGAAAAACGGAATCTGAAGGTAAAAAAAAAAAAAACGGAATCTGAAGTGTGGGGTGTAGCGAGGTTGAACGGTCAGGCTATGGAGAATGTCAGCTCATTTAAGTATTTGGGCAGTGTGTTGAGTGAAGATAGGAGTATGGACGAAGAATTGCGGGAGAGGGTGCAACAGGGGAAGAGGGTTTTGGGAACACTGAAAGCAGTAACAAGAAATAGGGTGGTCAGCATGGAAGTAAAGAAGTTCTTGTATGACAGCGTGGTAATCCCGACATTGACTTACGGGAGCAAAGCATGGACGTTGGTGAAGAGACTCAAACCAAGTTTGAGAAGGGTGGAAATTAGTTACTTGAGAAGTGCGCGCGGAGTTACATGGAGGGATAGACAGACGAATGAGGAAGTACGAGAGAGGTGTGGTGTGGATGTAGATGTGCTGGAAAGTGTGAAAAGGAAAACCTTGAGATGGTTCGGCCATGTGGAACGTATGGGAAGCGAGATAATGACTAAGAGAGTGTACGAGAGTGAGGTGGAAGGACTGAGAGGGAGAGGCATATCGAGTGAGAGGTGGAAGGATGGAGTGAAGAAGTATATTGATGAAGGCGGTGCTGAATGGGAGGAGGGGCGTCGACTGACGAGGACATAGGTGCATGGGGTAGTCTCGTTCGTTGCCACACCTTCGGGGATCACGGCGTCCGGCAATAGATAGATAGATAAATAATATTTGTAATCACTCTTATAGCAGGTTTCCATTTATTTGCATCTTGTTTCTAAATGTGTGTGTGTGTGTGCGTGTGTGCGTGTGCGTGTGCGTGCGTGCGTGTGTGTGTGTTACTAGAAATGACTGTATGCAAATTATATACAGTTCTTAAGAGATAATACTACAGCAATTATTAAATCAAATGGCTACAGTTAATTGTGAACAGACAAAATCATATTTTATGGATAGAAAGACACAATGATGTCCAGCATAGCCACGTATGTCCTATGTTAGCACAATTGTACCGATATATTCAGTATATATATATACACAGTATATATATATACACAGTATGTATATATACACAGTATATATATTATATATACAGTATATACAGAGATCAGAGGAGAGATACCTTTTCCGAATGTTCCACTATGCTTTTACGTGCATCACACCATATTTGCATTGCATAAAATACTGAAATTATTTGACAGGGCACCTCAAAATTATAGTTTGAATTTGAGGAATACATTAGTGTGATTATTGTTTCACACACATGGCAGAGCGCGTTGAATAAATATCATTGCAAAAATCCACAATGTACAGTCTCTTACATAAGTTTGGTCATCCCACATGAACTACTGTATGGAAGCATAATCTATGGACTGTATTATGAGTGTAGGTTGTTACAAATTAGGGGAGGCCACCCCTACTGTTTTAAGACGTTTATCACCATCCAAGTGTCGATTTTTTCCTGGCGAGCGGTAGCGAGCCAGCATATTTGTTTACATATTTTTGACAGCAGGCTAAAGTTGTACATTTTTCGATAGAAATATTTCTCCGGCAAAGCCGGATTTCTCCATAAAATGCTGGCTCGCTATCGTTCGCCAGGAAGAAATCGACACCTGGATGGGGCTAAATGTCTTAAAACAGTAAGCTGAATGGGGTCGAATGGATACAACCAAGAAAGAAAAACAAAGCAGGTCGCCCCCCTTAATGTAATCACGCTAACTTGACTTCAATACATAAGATCATTTGCAAGACTATAACTTCTGTACGGGACTGTGTATGCCTATCTATTTACTGTATATCTATTTACTCAGGCCCATTCCCCAATATATTCTTTGTATTTTATTTTGTTTTATTTTTTTATCTTGGGATGGCCGACTCGAGACAGAGCCCAAACAGGGACAACATGTCACAAAAGAAAAAAAAAAAACCCAATGAACACACATAAACAAAACACAACTTCACACACATCTAGGTCAGCAATGTGTATGCCTGAAGTGGTAAAACAAACAATGGAAATGTAACGTTTCTATAAAATTCGTGCTTTGTTTAGAGTTTTGCGTGGCAATACTGATGGCGAGAATTCTTTGAAATGATAATGCGGAAATGTGTGTTTGTATTCAATTCATTCATGAATTTGTGATAAAAGCAGAAATATTATACAACAGTTATTATATAAAGATTTTAAAATAAGAAAACATTGATAAATATTAAAACATCTATAGCATATGAATATCGTTGTTGTTGTTTGCGTTGTTTTTTGTTAGCTTGTTGTTGTTGTTGTTGTTGTCGTCTCTCGTCACCGCGCACTATATTAACACTCGTTTGCGGTGAAAGGTGATATATAATCTAATGAACAATTCTGACACTGATGAAATATTTACATACATTCCCTTTAAGGGTTGGCCTGGGTTTTTTTCTCGTTCTCTCTTTCTCTGGCTTGTATCCTTTCGGCCCCATTCAGCCTACTGTTTTAAGACGTTTACCCCCATCCAGGTTTCAATATTTTCCTGGCGAGCGGTAGCGAGCCAGCATCTATATATTTTTGTTTTGACAGCAAGCTAAATTTGTACATTTTTTGATAGAAAAATTTCTCCGGCGAAGCCGGATTTTTCCATACAATGCTGGATTGCTATCGCTCGCCAGGATGAAAGCGACACCTGGATGATGTTTTTAAACAGTTGGCTGAATGGGGCCGAATGTATACAAGCCAGAGAAAGAGAGAAAAGGAGAGAAAGAACAAAACAAAAACAGGTGACCCTCCTTAAGCTCGTGCCCGAGTCGTTGTTTTCCTCATTCACTGCTAACAGTTTCAAATGTATCATATACAGCAGTAATGTATCCGGTATTAGTGCAGACGGTTGTACATGAGAAAGGGATCTGCCTTGTGTGGGCCATGCTGCTCTCTGCAGACTCCTGTTTTCTTATATTCGTATATATAGTTGTGTTCATCGTGTACTACAGCACATATCGTTGTATCATTACTATTATATATTTGTATTAGTTCACTGTGTTGTGCGTATCGTGTTATAGTTTCATATAGATCAGATCAGATGAAGTATTGAGGGATAAGCCTTTACAACCGCACCTCGTATCTACATTCTACTTTTCCTATTTTTCTAAAAAGTGTAGAGAGGGGAGAAGGGGTGTTGGAGAGAGAGGAAGCTGTTGGAGTGGCTTTGTTATGTGTGTTTAGTCTGTATACGTCGTCAGGATGTCCCCTGACCGGGTGGGAGCATGTGAAACATGCTAGGACGTACTACCAAACCCACTAAATGTCCGCCGTGGCAGGGATTCGATCCCGGGTTTTCTGTATACGTTCACACTAAATATTATGCTTTGCATTGTACTGCATGTTGATGTATATCTGTGTCCCTATGTTCTTGTGTCTATCTATCTCTCTGTTTCTGTCTGTCTGTCTATAAATGTAAATATCTATCTATATCTATATCTATCTATATATGTGTCTGTCTGTCTCTGTCTATCTATCTATCTATCTATCTCTATTGTATAACCCTTTACAATCCCACACGATGTATATTTGTGTCCCTTTGTTCCTGTGTATCTATCTATCTATATTGTATAACCCTTTACAATCCCACACGATGTATATTTGTGTCCCTTTGTTCCTGTGTATCTATCTATCTATATTGTATAACCCTTTACAATCCCACACTGTATATTTGTGTCCCTTTGTTCCTGTGTATCTATCTATCTATTTCTATTGTATAACCCTTTACAATCCCACACGATGTGTATTTGTGTCCCTTTGTTCCTGTGTATCTATCTATCTATATTGTATAACCCTTTACAATCCCACACGATGTATATTTGTGTCCCTTTGTTCCTGTGTATCTATCTATCTATATTGTATAACCCTTTACAATCCCACACGATGTATATTTGTGTCCCTTTGTTCCTGTGTATCTATCTATCTATATTGTATAACCCTTTACAATCCCACACGATGTATATTTGTGTCCCTATGTTCCTGTGTATCTATCTATCTATTTCTATTGTATAACCCTTTACAATCCCACACTGTATATTTGTGTCCCTTTGTTCCTGTGTATCTATCTATCTATTTATTTATATATCTATCTCTATTGTATAACCCTTTACAATCCCACACTATGTATATCTCTACCCCTTTGTTCCTGTGTCTATCTATCTATCTATCTAGCTATATAGCTTTTATTACCCTTTACAATCCCACACTGTATATATGTGTCCCTGTGTCCTTGTTTCTGCATCCCCCGGTTTGGAGCTCACACAATAAGGGGATAACACTGTAGGGATTCGTGGGATTACGCCTTTATGTGGAATTCTATTGTATTTGATTTAATCCCTTTACAATCCCATCCTATGTATCTCTGTGTTCCTGTGTTTGTCCGGTTTGGAGCTCACACTATTAGGGAATAAAAGTGGTCAATCATGGTACTCCTTTAATTCTATCTATCTATATATTTATCTCTATCTATCTATCTATCTATCTATCTATCTTGTATTTCCCTTGACAATCCCACACTATGTATATCTGTATGCCTATTGTCCCTATTTGTCTGTCTGTCTGTCTATCTATCTATCTGTCTATCTGTCTGTCTCTATTGTATTACCCTTTACAATCCCTTACTATGTATACCTTTATCCCTATTGTCCCTGTGTCTGCCTGTGTGTATCCCTCTGTTTATAGCTCACACAATGCTGGGATAAAAGTGGGGATTCATGGGATTATAGTGCATCATGGTGGGCCACGCTCACGAGACAACACTATTTTATGGGTGGAAGGCCAGAGTATTGTATTAGGATGGTTGTGGTGGTGATGATGGTTGTGGTTGTGGTGGTGGTCTTGAAGGGTCTTGCGGGGATAAAAGAAGTGGGGATTCATGGGATTACAGTGCATCATGGTGGGCCACACTCATGACTCAACACTCTTTATGGGGGGAAGGATGGTGGTGGGGGGAGGGGGTGGTAGTGATGGTTGTTGCGGTGGTGGTTATGATGGTTGTAGTGGTATGGTGGTTGTGGTGGTGGTGGTAGTGATTACGGTGGTTGGTTGTGGGGGGGGGGGGGGGGGGTGATTGTGGTTGTTGGTGGTGGTGGTGGTGGTTGTCTTGCAGGGGGTTATTGTTGGTTGTTGTGGTTTGGTCGTGGTGGTGGTGGAGGTGATGGTGGTGGTGGTGAAGGTGGTGGGACCCTTACACATAGAGATGGAGCTTACTTACCCAATTTTCAATAAATATAGGTGCGCATTTGGCCATACGTAGATAGATACATACATGGATAGATAGACAAATAGATAAATAAATTAACAAATATTATGTTTGTCACTAGAGTAAGAATAATTACAAACGTCAATCGTCAAATACTATAGTCTATTCGCTGTAAGTAGGCGAAAAATCATGACCTATCCTCTGTAACTCAAAAACAACTAGAGTAATCGAACTAATATATCTGCCATCTGGGAAGAGTCTACGTTATAAAGTTATTAGATTAATTAACAAATAGCTGTTACTGTATGTTTGATAGAACTACTTTGGAAGGAAATGAATATTAGAAATGTTATACATATAAAGTGTTCTAAATCCTTGTATAAAAAATTGCCATTTGTTATTGAGACCTTATCTGTTTCGGTATAGCGAACAAGTTTTTGATATTGCATTCTAGACAAAATAATAGCGGTCACTCAAATTCACAGACTGATAGCAGTGTGTGTGTGTGTGTGTGTGTGTGTGTGTGTGTGTGTGTGTGTGTGTGTGTGTGTGTGTGTACGTACGTACTTACTCTAGTTGTACTTACTCTAGTTGTATTGCGGGAGTGAGCATGCTCGTTATTTCCCGCCTCCTATATGTGTAGGTGTTATATGTATCGTTGGAATGGCTGTGGATGTGTGTGTAGTCTGTATTTTTAGCCAATTGGCGACATCGGAAACGAAGGCTTAGGGTGGATCTGTATGGTACCATTCTCACTATAGACGGTACCGTTTCGCCCTAAGGCTTAGGTAGCCATCAGCTTAGGTGAACCATATGATACCCATCTCGCCTTGTACCATTTTTGCCAACCCCAGATGGGACGTCACAAAGTCGTCCACTTATTCCAGGTACCTATTTACAGCTAGGTGAACTGAGGCTAACACATGAAAGGAGACAAGCCCAATTTGTCTCCGCCCGGCCGGGGATTGAACCCCGACCCCTCGTGTGTGAGACGAGAGCTCTACCTACTAGGCTACGGGCTGTGTGTGTGTGTGTGTGTGTGTGTGTGTGTGTGTGTGTGTGTGTGTGTGTGTGTGTGTGTGTGTGCTTCAAAGTCAACAGTGCTACGTATTTCGACGGTAAATACTGTACTCTTTTCTCTGAAGCTCGCTATTTCTCTTTTTCTTTTTCTGTTTTATTTATATATTATTATTATCATTATTATTAGTATTAGTATTTATTATTATTATATATATACACTGTATATATACCGGTGTATATATATATATATATATATATATATATATATATATATATATATATATATATATATATATATATATACCGGTATATATATATATATTTTTTTTTTATTATTAAGAACACATGGTAGTGATGTAAAATAGGCAAGCCTTATTATCATCATCAAAAGCATGGGGTGTGAGAGGGACACTATCAAATTTGAAATAGACGTATCCTTCAGCCACCAAATCAACACTCAGTTACACACAAGGGCAGGAAACACTCCTTCCTCTTCAAAGACACCCCCATCACTATAGTCTGTTTCTTTTTAAGGGGGGATGGGCTTATTTAATTGCTTATTTATCTATATATTTAATATTTTATTAGTTTCCTCCCTAGACTTCCATCAAGCTTAAAGTTTCACCCCCTCGACCCTTCAAGATAAATTTGTACAATTTTCGATAGAAAAATTTCCCCGCCGAAGGCCGGTTTCTCTTAAAATTACAGGTTTGCTACCGCTTGCCAGTAAAAAATAGACACCTGAGTGGCACGAAAGCTCTTGATATTGATTTAGACATTGGACGAATGGTTTCAAAATCGACAAACTAATGTGGTGAACGTCTTAAAATCTGAAAACTAATGGGGCTAAACATGAGGAAGACGGGGGACCAGAAAAACGGCCCATCAGTTTCCATAAAGATTTCTCATTTTTTGTTAAAGATTTCCCCGTGAAATATGGTGCTGATTGTATATACTTGGTCTTAATGTGATGCAGAGACATAGTAGTTTCATATTTAATGTGATGCAGAGACATAGTAGTTTCATATTTAATGTGATGCAGAGACATAGTAGTTTCATATTTAATGTGATGCAGAGACATAGTAGTTTCATATTTAATGTGATGCAGAGACATAGTAGTTTCATATTTAATGTGATGCAGAGACATAGTAGTTTCATATTTAATGTGATGCAGAGACATAGTAGTTTCATATTTAATGTGATGCAGAGACATAGTAGTTTCATATTTAATGTGATGCAGAGACATAGTAGTTTCATATTAATGTGATGCAGAGACATAGGTTTCATATTAATGTGATGCAGAGACATAGGTTTCATATTAATGTGATGCAGAGACATAGGTTTCATATTAATGTGATGCAGAGACATAGTAGTTTCATATTTTTCCATCAAGGATCGAGAAATCAGTAGCTAAGGCATTCAATTTTCAATTTTCCGTCAGTTGAATTTAAAGCCTACTATATCTAATTTGCCTGTGTCCACTCCTTTACTAACTCCATAATAATCCTGGCCCACACTCTCTACTACTCCTCCTCCTCCTTACTCCTGCCCCAAGAGAAATAGTCGCTAAATCATCCCTCTGGATTTTGCTGCCAGAGTTGCATGATTCCTCTCCTTTTTTTAAGGGGGAAGAGCTTATTTGTTCGTCGATTAGTTCAGATATTTATTTTTTTAGTGTCCTCCCGAAACCTCCATCAAACTTTAAAAAACACCCATCAGATCCCCCTTGTAGATAAATTTGTACATTTTTCGGTGGAAAAATGTCCCGGCCGAATTCCGGTTCTTCCAAAGTTACAGGCTCACTATCGTTCGCCAGGACACCTAAATAGCACGAAAGGTCTAAATATATACAAAGAAATAGGGCGAAAAGTCTTAAAATCGACAAACTAATGGGGCAAACATCTTAAAATCTGAAAACTAATGGGGCTAAACATGAGGAACAAGGGTGAAAAGTCTTAACATCTACAAACTAATGGGGCAAACATCTTAAAATATGAAAACTAATGGGGCTAAGCATGAGAAACAAGGGGGGGGGGGGGGGGGGGCAGGAAAAAGACCCATCTCCCCATAACTCCTTTATCCTGGCCCACACTCTCTACCACTCCTCCTCCTTACTCCTGCCCCAAGAGAAATAGTCGCTAAATCATGCCTCTGGATTTCGCTGCCCGAGTGCATTGCTGTGTCTATGTACAGTTGGCCACATAAGTTGTGTTCCTCTTCGTGATCTTATGCATGGGAAAATAATGCGCATGATTGAATTTCAAGGGTAGTTTCTTATGCAGTGGTTAACTCCTCTTATTAGTCATCTGATAATTAAGAGAAACGACACTGCAAATTCATTAATATTAGTTTACTTTCATACATAAGATCACTACGAGGAACAGAAAATGTGTGGGTAACTGTAGCTCCCACTGACACATAACGGCTGACTTCATAATGTCTAGCTTATTCTGGTAGACACATTTAAGTACAACTGATCGATTGTACCAATCGATCAGTTGTACTTAAATGTGTCTACCAGAATAAGCTTACTGTTAGAAAAAATATCCCCAAATATGTTGATCTGGCATATCAATATGATGTTATTACAGGGATAGTGCTTGGTTTTTGGTCTATGTATCTTTCTATAAATATATTTTTAGTTTCCTCTCTAGAATTCCATCAAGCTTATATTAACCCTCTTTCAAAAATTTGTTTTAAATTTTTCGATAGAAAAATGTCGCGGCCGAAGGCCATTTCCTTCTAAAATTACAGGCTCGCTATCGCTCGATAGGAAATAATCAACACCTAAATGGCACGAAAGGTCTGAGTATTGACAAAGAAATCACAAAACGAATATTCTAAACTGAGGGAGAAGGGGGTATAGAAAAAAACGTTTACCTCCCCCTTAAAGGGAGATTTATATTTGTTTGTATATGTATTAAATAATTAATTGATTTGTATGTGAGTATGTTATTCAGTTCCTCCTTAGACCTCCCATCAATCTTAAACAATTACGCCGAAAACCCATCCTTCGAAATAAATATGTGCATTTATCGATAAAATAATGCCTCCTCAATTGCAGGATCACTATATTTAGAGGACTTTGTGCAGTTTGAGAAGGATCGATGATACTAAAAAGGGTTAAGGGAGATAGTTCGAAGCCTGTTAATTGCTGGAAGCTCTTTTAGAACTGAATAAAATCGTCTAATATATAGTAGTCAGAATAAAACTGAGAAGACGTCACCGGTACAGAAGGGGTTAAAATCGCCAAACTAATCGGGGCGAAAGACATGTCTTACAATTTCAAAAGTAATAGGGGTAAACATGAGAGAGGAGGGGGCCCTTTAAGAATAGTAGTTTACATTGATTATATTTTCCAGTAACATTTGTAGCATTCTAGAGCTCAGCCTACAAATATTGACACAGGTTAATTAGTGTAATTATATTAAATTTATGATTTCATGACACCTATAAATTACCATCATGACATATCACAATTATCATTCTTACCGCGTCGTAATTTATGATGGGTTTGAGCGTCCGAGCCATGGAACTGTGGAATATACAACCCCGGGCTAAATGACGTACTGGTATGGTTTTTCTGTTGGCTTGGTGCTGTTTGCCTGTTATATATGGCACCTGGTTCTGAGTTACGAGGATAGCGTGCAGTTTCCACCTAAGTTATTCCCTCACCTTTCGCTTTTATTTGTTAGATTATTAGCAGAAAGGGGAAGATTGAAGTGGGGGTGGTTCACGTTTTGGTCGATTTTGTTATCATATATTTAATATATATATATTTTTTCCTCCCTAGACCTTCAACAAACTTTCAAAACTCAAAATCCATTATATCCACCTTCTAGACAAATTTGTAAATTTTTCGGTAGAAAAATTTCCCGGCCGAAGGCCGGGACATCAAAAATTACTGGCTCACTATCGTTCGCCAGGAAAAAAATTGACACCTACATAGCACGAAAGGTCTTAATATTGGCAAAGAAATGCGGCGAAAGGTAAAAAAATCGACAAACTAATGGGGCAAACATCTTAAGTGGGACTAAATACGAGGGAGAAGGATTTTTTCTGTTGCTGTTTGCCTGTTGTTGTTGTTGTTCCTCAAGCTGCCTGGCCGAACAGCCCCAAGGCCCCGAATAAGGCCAAGGCCATAATCGAGCACCCCCAAAGAACCCTCCCTGCCGACCACAATAAAGCCTGGGTGACCGAAGCCACTCCATGGCGGGGAGCTAAGGAGGGTGCGGAAACGCCCGGGAAACCAAAGCCCCACCCAGGGCCCTGTGCCCCTCAGCAGTCATGAAGAGAAAGTCGAGGGGCAAAGGAAAAATGTGACGCTTTGGCTTCCAATCATGGTAGATTGGGAGGTCAATCCACGGAAGAGACGCCGTCACTTGAATTCTAGAAAATATATAAGTAAAAGGAACAGTCAGAGTAAGCTATGGGTATGGCAGAGATCGCTCAGTTCTCACTCTGATAGACCAGCCCATCACCACATGACTAGAACCCAATCCTCTCAGCATCAGCTAGGAAAGGCCCTAGAAAGCCGCCTTAGGCGAGGGGATAGCTCCCCTATTTCAACCCCTTTCGGGGTTGGGCACCCGCTGTTTGCCTGTTATAGTATATGGCACCTGGTTCTGAGTTACGAGGATAGCGTGCAGTTCCCACCTAAGTTATTCCCTCACCTTTCACTTCATGTGCATTAGATTATTAGCAGGAAGAGGACGATTTGATTTATCCACTCAGTTCCTGGACCAATCAACCAGTAGATATATCAAATTCAACCAGTATATCTCAACCCGTTCCATCTCAAACAGGGCCATCTTAATCAATACCTAATGTAACTATACATAACCTAACCAAATCAGACAGTATTAGTTGACTTGGCACTGGCTGAGGAGAGCTAATACTTTAAATACTTGAACAGTTTATTCTTGTTATCTTGAGACAACTGTATTCAGACTATGAAGGACCTGTGGGATTACAAGGCCTACTTAAGGGGAGATTTCCACTTGAGGGATTTTTGTCTTTACCCCTTTCTCCCTCATGTTTAGCCCCATTGTTTTTGATATTTTAAGACGTTCGCCCCATTAGTTTGGCGATTTTAAGAACTTTCACCCCATGTATGTCACTTTTAAGACCTTTCGTCCCATTTAGGTGTCGATTTCTTCCTGGCGAGCGATAGCGAGCCTGTAATTTAAGAGGAACCGGCCTTCAACCGGGACATTTTTCTACCGAAAAATGTACAAATTTATCTTGAAAGGGGGTCATGGAGGTGTAATTTCAAGCTTGATGGAAGGCTAGGAAACACACTAAAAACCTCCCCTTAAGAACGAGTTTACTCCTCTGATTGCTTGAGGGCTTTCCTAAGCTGTATACAATCGTTGAATAATAGGCTGATAATACTAAAGGAGCTAAATTTGGCTGATTTTGTAAAGTTGTGACTGCCACAAAATAGTGTGAATTACGCTTTACGAATTGTCCTTTGTAACCAACATTTGCTTTTTAAAGTAAGGGGTACAAAACAAAATTTACGCCACACCTTTAACTTTTTCCTCTCTCTCTCTCTCTCTCTCTCTCTCTCTCTCTCTCTCTCTCTTTCTCTTTCTCTCTCTCTCTCTCTCTCTCTCTCTCTCTCTCTCTCTCTCTCTCTCTCTCTCTCTCTCTCTCGCTCTCTCTCTCTCTCTCTCTCTCTCTCAGTTTGTGTGTGTGCGTGTGTTTAACGGAACGAACTAGGTACTTTAAAAAAAACAAAAACTCATCATATTAATGTGGTGATTAATACATGTGTAAGAATTGCTGAGCTAGGCAGCACTCATATTCGTACTAGATTATAACTTTTTGTACGGGCGACGTCTTTAATATATGTGCTAGCTATATTTAGACGATTTTGTGAAGCGTAAGAAGAATTTGTGGTAGTGAAAAGGGTTAAGTGACGTAGTTCGAAGCCTGTTAATTGCTGCTGGAGGCCCCTTGTAAACTGAATACCATCGATTAACAGTAGCCAGCATAAAGTGACAAGGATGGCGCTGGTACTGCACTGGTTAAGGGGAGGTTTTTAGTTTGGTCCCTAGATATCCTTCAAGCTTAAGATTACACCCCCTTGAGCCCCTTTCAAGATAAATGTGTACATTTTTCGGTAGAAAAATGTCCCGGCTAAAAGCCGGTTCCTCTTAAATTACAAGCTCGCTATCGCTCGCCAGGATAAAATAGACACCTAAATGGCACGAAATGTCTTAAAATTGACAGACATGGGTTGAAAGTTCTTAAAATCGTCAAAATAATGGGGCAAAAGTCTTAAAATTAGAAAAACAATGGGGGCTAAACATGAGGGAGAAAGGAGTCAAGAAAAAAAAATCCCTCAAGTGGAAATCTCCCCTTAAATAGCTGTGGTCAATACCGGTAATCGATTCTGATCACTTTATTGTGTAGAGCTCACCGGGAAGGGCAACAATTCGACTTCAGTGTGTTCATTGTTTTCTGTTGTGTTGTGTTGTCCCTGTTCGGGCTCTGTCTCGAGTCGGCCACCCTCAGAAAAAAAGGAAAAGGAAAAATGGAAATTGAACCTGAGTATATACATACATACATACATACATACATACATACATACATTTTTATTTAGGAGACTATAATATTGTGGAGCTGTAGGTACTGTAGCTTTAGCCTCGCCTCTTGTCTATATTGTTAAAGCAGATATAGAATTCTATTTTGACGCTCACTTTCCACAACCTGACATTAAAGTGAGATATTGTTGGCCGATCAGTCTAGGTTTTATATATATATATATATATATATATATATATATATATATATATATATATTGGAGAGAGAGAGAGAGAGAGAGAGAGAGAGAGAGAGAGAGAGAGAGAGAGAGAGAGAGAGAGAGAGAGAGAGAGAGAATAGTAACCATAGCTCATAAATATATAGACGTCTTGTGCATATAGGCTATAAAAAATATCATGAATATTGAACTTTAAAATAATGCAGTATATACAGTATTATTGATTTTAAAATAATGCAGTATATACAGTATTATTGATTTTTGAGACCTACTTGCCACATAAATTAAGTTATTTCATGGATATATCTCCTTCGCTTTAAGGGGAGATCTCCACTCGAGGGATTTTGTTCTTGACCCCTTTCTCCCTCATGTTTAGCCCCATTGCTTTTGATATTATAAAACGTTTGCCCCATTAGTTTAGCAATTTTAAGAACTTTCACCCCATATTAAGACCTTTCGTGCCATTCAGGTATATCCTGGCGAGTGATAGCGAGCCTGTAATTTAAGAGGAACCGGCCTTCGGCCGGGAAGCGAAAGTACAATACGTTGGCGAACTATTTTGATACCCCGTTATATATATAACTATTGGGGTTCATTAGTTAGCCATGCGAGTACCAGCGACGTGTGTTGTATATTAGTCTGGCTTTATTAAGACGATATTATGGCAGCTGAGGAAGGATCTGTGGTGGTGGTGGTTAAAAGGGTTGGTCGAGATAGTCTAAAGCCTTATTATTGTTAAGAGGTCCTTCCTAAGCTGAATAAAATCGTCTAATAGCTGCCAGCATATAATGAAAAGGACGTCCCTGGTACTGAATGGGTTAAGGGGAGATATCGACTTGAGGGATTTTTTTTCTGGACCCCTTTCTCCCTCATGTTTAGCCCCATTGCTTTTGAGATTTTAAGACAGTCGCCCCATTAGTTTGCCGATTTTAAGAACTTTCGCTCCATTTCCGTCAATTTTAAGACCTTTCGTGCAATTTAGGTGTCTATTTTATCCTGGCGAGCGATAGCGAGCCTGTAATTTAAGAGGAACCGGCTTTCAGCCGGGACATTTTTCTACCGAAAAATTTACAAATTTATCTTGAAAGGGGCTCAAGGGGGTGTAATCTTAAGCTTGATGGATATCTAGGGACCAAACTAAAAACCTCCCCTTAACGCTCACTGTCTTCCTTTTATCATTAGGAAGTGTTCAAGCTTTCACGACCACATCCATTTTTACCCTTTGCAAAAATATCTTCAGTCTTCCCTACCTTGACACATATACAGAATACATGACTCGGTGCTGTTCTCCCCTCTAGCCTCGTATATTCTTTCTCTCTCTCTCCCATTGTTTCACACTGTTACAGTTGTGGCTCCTATATATAATAAAGATCTAAGTAACTTTACGCAACTATCATGGGAAAAATACAGTATGTTCGGCAACTTAGGTTCTCTAGGCTCTTATGTACCGTCGACATCCCTTGTCATTTATTCTGGCTACTATGTATCGGTTTTATTCAGTTTAGGAAGGATCTCTAGCAATTATAAGGCTTCGAAGTACCTCAATCAACCCTTTTAACTACCACAGATAATTTCTAAACTGCATAAAATCGTCTATATATAGCTAGTATATAATGTAACAGACGTCGCTGGTACAGAAGGGGCTAGCGAATAATCGAGGTTTCTTGGTTTTTGATAGCGAAGTTTTGATGTAGCGAAATGTCTTAACCCTTCCGCGCACACGGACGGGATTTGCACCCTTTCTGGGATACTTACAAGCCTTTGTGACCATCAGGGGTGTTTATAAACCATTAGTGTATTTACTTCAACCTCTGCAGTTGTCTTTGAACGAGCTCTGGCCAGAAAACTAATTATAAGTAGGTAATTGTGAGAATAAGATAATTCTATCATCTATCTATTCGCTCAGGTCTATTCACCATTGTTTTATTTTATTTTTTTATTTTGTTTAGCTGGGTATAATAATCAGATAATTACATTTCTGAATATTAAACAGCAATCCCCGGTGCATGAGAGGGTTAATTGATACTGTAGAGTCTGTATATTAAACAGCAATCCCCGGTGCATGAGAGGGTTAATTGATACTGTAGAGTCTGTATATTAAACAGCAATCCCCGGTGCATGAGAGGGTTAATTGATACTGTAGAGTCTGTATATTAAACAGCAATCCCCGGTGCATGAGAGGGTTAATTGATACTGTAGAGTCTGAATATTAAACAGCAATCCCCGGTGCATGAGAGGGTTAATTGATACTGTAGAGTCTGAATATTAAACAGCAATCCCCGGTGCATGAGAGGGTTAATTGATACTGTAGAGTCTGTATATTAAACAGCAATCCCCGGTGCATGAGAGGGTTAATTGATACTGTAGAGTCTGTATATTAAACAGCAATCCCCGGTGCATGAGAGGGTTAATTGATACTGTAGAGTCTGTATATTAAACAGCAATCCCCGGTGCATGAGAGGGTTAATTGATACTGTAGAGTCTGTATATTAAACAGCAATCCCCGGTGCATGAGAGGGTTAATTGATACTGTAGAGTCTGTATATTAAACAGCAATCCCCGGTGCATGAGAGGGTAATTGATACTGTAGAGTCTGTATATTAAACAGCAATCCCCGGTGCATGAGAGGGTTAATTGATACTGTAGAGTCTGTATATTAAACAGCAATCCCCGGTGCATGAGAGGGTTAATTGATACTGTAGAGTCATGAGAGGGTTAATTGATACTGTAGAGTCTCTCCAGTCCCATCTTGTCGTCAATTAGTTAATGATACATTAAGTGGAGTAGCGACCTGGCCAGCTAACTTGTTAATAAGAGGCCCCAAAGTGGTACCAGGACCTGAGGCAGTGGTGGTGCTGGAAGTGGCCTCAGAGCTGACAGAATTGTGCACTCGGCTAATATTTAATGGATTCCTAAGTGCTTAAGGAGGTATGGGCTCATTTGTATATCGTTTTATAATTTGTTTAGTTTCTTCTCTAGACCTCCATCAAGCTGGAAAAAAACCCACCTTCCAAGATAAATTTGTAGATTTTTCGATAGAAAAATATCCCGGCCAAAGGCCGATTTCTTTAATTACAGGCTCGCTATCGCTCGCCAAGGAAAAGTCGACATCTAAATCACAGGAAAAGTCTTGATATTGACAAAGAAATGGGGCGAAAGCTCTTAAAATCGCCAAATGTCTTAACATCTGAAAACTGATGGGGCCATCTTGTCGTCATCAATAATTAGTTAATGATACATTAAGTGGAGTAGCGACCTGGCCAACTAACTTGTTAATTAAGAGGCCCCAAAGTGGTACCATATTAGCCAGGAGCTACTGAGGCGGTGGTGGTGGTGGTGTAAGTGGCCTCAGAGCTGACATAACTGTGCCTAATGTTAACCCTTTCTCCCTCATGTTTAGCCTGTAATTTAGGAGGAACCCGCCTTTGGCCGGAAAATTGTTCTACTAAGTAGTGTACAAATTTGTCTTGATTTTCTGTGTTTTTTTTTCTTTTTCTTTTTTAGGCTTGATGGAGGTCTAGGGAATAAACTAAAAAAAAAAAAAAAAAAATATATATATATATATATATATATATATATATATATATATATATATATATATATATATATATATATAATTATATATATATATATATATACCGGTATATATATAAAAAAAAATAAAAAAAAAATAAGCAACTATATACGTCCGTCCCCGCGTTAGGTTAGGTTAGGTTAGCCCCCTTAAATGGTTCATTTCACCTTTTGACTGCCACCTGTCTTTCCCATGCTGATTATATTTGAGGAATGATTGCAAGCATAAATGAATAAAGGCGCCATCGTCAACTATCTAACTATGTATTGCTAGACACGTTAATTCCCAAGGGAGTGGCCATGAATGAATTTCCTCTATGCACCTCTGTCAATCGGCGTTAAGGGGAGATTTCCACCTGGAGGATTTTTTTTTGAACCTCTTTCTCCCTCATGTTTAGCCCCATTGCTTGTGAGATTTAAAGACGCTTGCCCCATTAGTTTGGCGATTTTAAGAACCCTCGCCCCATTTCTGTCAATGTTAAGACCTTTCGTGCCATTTAGGTGTCGATTTTTTCCTGGCGAGCGATAGCGAGCCTGTAATTTAAGGGGAACCGGCCTTCGGTCGCGACATTTTTCTACCGAAAAATGTACAAATTTATCTTGAAAGGGGGTCAAGGGGGAGTAATTTTAAGCTTGATGGAAGTCTAGGGAATCAACTAAAAACCTCCCCTTAAGGGGAGATGGGCGTATGTATTTGCTTATTATTTGATCTTTTTATTTTTGTTTAGTTTTCCCCCTAGACCTCCATCAAACTGTAAAAAAACACCCCCTAGACCCCCCTTCAAGATATATTTGTACATTTTTCGGTAGAAAAATGTCCCGGCCGGTTCATCTTAAATTTACAGGCTCGCTATCGCTTGCCAGGAAATAATCGACACCTAAATTGTACGAAAGGTATTAATATTGACAATTAAATGGGGTGAAACGTCTTCAAATCGCCAAACTGATGGGCCGAACGTCTTAAAATCTGAAAAAATAATGGGGTTAAGCATGACGGATAAGAGGGGCCGGAAAAACGGACCATCTCCCCTTAAACAGCTTATTAAAGGTAATGGGTCACTAAGAGCACTCTCTACTAAGCTCCATTTTTTATGTTATATTTTCCACTTGATCATGGAGGCACGGGTAATAAGGTATTAACACACATTCCTTAATAGCTATGTCTCATATTTTTTTTTTTTTTTTTTTTTTAAAGGGACAATGAACGGAGGAAGGAAAAACACAGATAAAACAAAAAGGTCCATGTGCCTAAAGGCATCCTCCATTCATAAATTTTTGTAACAACTGGATTTAAACATTTGTAGATTGTAAGTTTGTGGAAAGCAATTCGAGGGAAGTGAATTCCAAAGAGTAGTAGCTCTGGGGATAAATGAATTCTGATAAGCAGAAGTTCTGCATTGTGGAGGAGAAAGTGTAAATTCATGGGCGCTCTCAGCTGCCCTAGTTCTACGGGGAAAGATGTGGAGAGGCGGCACAATTGAAGCAAGTTCCTCCGAACAATTGCTGTGAAAATATCTGTAGAATAATGCAAGGGATGCAACGTTTCTTCGTATGGATAATGTAGGAAGGTCCTGTGTGATTGCAGGGTTATTGATTAATCTAATAGCTTTATTTTGAATTTTGTCCAACTGCCTCAATGCAACCACTCCACTTCCACCCCACAGAGGTGAACAGTAATCCATCTGAGAACGCACATGACTTTTATATATTACGGCCAACTGCTCGTCAGTGAAGAATTCTCGAACTCTGTACAGGAGTCCCAGTTTTTTAGAGGCATTCTTAGCAATGCTTCTAACATAATGTGTCCAGCTCAAGTTAGTAGTTAATGTTACACCGAGAATGTCAATACTAGGGGAAGTGGGAATATTTACATCATTAAAAAATATATGGGAGTCCGTGAGATTCTGTCGGTTAGAAAATTGAATGTACTTGGTTTTCTGTGCATTAAAGGAAACTAGATTCTTTTGTCCCCATTCATTAATTCTAGAAAGGTCCTGGTTCAGAGAAATTGCAGTGTTTATTTTTGAATTTATAAGATCGGGTTGGGTGAAAGAATTGGTAAATGTGAAGGAACTGTGGAGTGTTGAGTCATCTGCGTAGGAATGTATTGGATTATGAGTGGTAGATATGAGATCATTGATATGAATGAGGAACAGAGTTGGGGCCAAAACTGATCCCTGGGGAACACCAGCATTTATTGAGTGAAATTGAGAATAAAGGCCATCTACCATTACACGTATTTTTCTGTTATGAAGATAAGAAGAAATTAGTGGAACTAATGATGCAAGGCCGTAGTGTGACATCTTCGACAATAAGGATTGATGCCAGACTCTATCAAATGCCTTTGATATATCCAGTGCTATTGTATGTGTTTTCCCATGTTGGTCTGTAGCTTGGTTGATTTGATGCGTAAGAAGGCAAAGCATGTCTGCAGTTGATCGACATCGTCTAAAACCATATTGCCTATCACTGATTAATTTATTATTCTCAAGATGCTTAATTATGTGATTATTTAATATAATTTCAAAGACTTTACCAAGAGTGGAAGTTATAGCTATTGGTCTGTAGTTTGATGGATCTGAAGAGGCACCTTTTTTAGGAACTGGATGGATGTTTGCTTCTTTCCAGGGTACTGGGAAACATGAGGTATGAGTACACAGACGGAAAAAATTTGCCAATACAGGAGCGAGCACCAAGGAGCAATTCTTAAGTACTATTGGAGGAATTTCATCTGGACCAGGAGCCTTATCTACGGAGAGATTCTGCAAAATAGTTTTGACATGTCTGGATGGATCTTAAGTGAGGGAATTTCAGGCGAATTAAAATTAAGTACAGGGACATCTTGATTTATTTCATCTAAGGTTGAGTTGGTGGAGAAAATATCCGCAAGAAGGTTAGCTTTACCTCGTGGGTCACTTACAAGATTGCCAGTCGGAGATTTTAATGGTGGAATGGATGAAGCAGTAGTGAAGTTGGATTTGAATGAGTTAAGAGTAGACCAAAACATTTTGTTATCATTTGGATTATTTAGAAGTTTATTTGCCTGCTTGTGGAGAAAGTTTGATTTAGTTAGGTTTAATACAGTTTTGGCATGATTTCTGATGTTTCTAAAGTAATTAAAGGCCTCATGTGTTTTTGATCTTGTGTATGCATTGTAGGCTATTGCTTTTTGTTCAGTTACTCTAGCACAATTATGGTCAAACCATTTAGGTGAATTAGACCTTTTACTGTACTTTTGATGAGGAATAAAAGTTTCCATTCCAATTTTTACAAAATCTTGTATGTGGCTCAAGGTGGAGTATGTATCATTAGAAAAGAAAGAGGTCCAGGGAATATCCATAAAGAAACCTTGAAGACCCTCCCAGTCTGCCCTATCGTAATGCCATTTAGTCACCAAAACAGGTTCAGAGTGGGAAGGTGTGGTAGGTGATAGACAGGTGGCCTGTATCAGACAGTGATCAGAAGATCCAAGCGGGGACCTCACTGTAACATCATAATTTTCTGAATTGGTTGTTAAAAATAAGTCCAGTAGGTGGGAATTATGATTAGGATTATCTGGTACACAGGTGGGTTGGTTGACTAGTTGAGTGAGATTAAATGAGTCTGCAAATAGCTCACATTCAAGACCAGCATCATTAGTCCTGGCTGAATGAGTGAGCCATTCAACATTATGGACATTAAAATCACCCAACACAGTGATTTCAGAAGAAGCATTTAAGTTGAGGACACTGAGTTGTGAGGACAGAGAATCAAAAAGACTTTGCTCTGGAGGAGTATTTGGGGAACGGTAGATGCAACATATGTATTTAAATTTACCAGCAGAAATTAATTTGTATATAGAATAATCAAAATAGGGACAATTGAAACCAGTTACCTCCTCCAGGGCAATTTCAGATTTTGCGAAGCAACATACACCTCCTTTAGGTCTGAAATTTTGGAGCAGTTGATAACCTGTAAAATTAAATTAGACGTGTCAGATGTGGATGTTACTTGAGTCTCTGTCAAAAAAAGGAGAGTAGGGGATTCTGCTTGAAGAAATTGGTGTACAGAATTGATGTTAGAGTGAAGTCCCCTTATATTACTAAAGAAAAAGCTGCACCGACGAGCAGCTTTGGGACGTTAATCTTTTCCCTGTGATTAACTCTTTTGAGTATCTAGCATAGCTTCACACATTATTTTAATGGTGATCTAAACCCCTTTACCCATTATATCTTCCAATCATGTATCCTATTTTCTTGTTGGTGCTTTCTGCATCTCATAATACATAGATGATTAGATGCAGTTTAATAAATATATCTTGCGCTAGCTTCCATTTAGTTCAGCCATCCAGTTAGCTGATAAATTGAGATACATAATTAATATCTTGTCCCTCTAGCAATGATATGCCCGTTCCAGACTGGATAGCATAGTTTACGTTGCCTAAAATATTATATGTCTTAGGACTTCATCGCTTAACCCCTTTGCACCATGACGCCGTTTTACCTTTGATTCTGACTAAAACGAGATGATTTTATGTAGTTTAAGAAGGAACTATGTTACTAAGGGGGTTTATTGAGATCGTATTTACCCATTTAAGTCGTATAAGTACATTACAAACTAAATAAACTCTTCTAATGGCAACCAAATTATGATAGGAATAACGTCATGGTGCTGAAAGGGTTAAAGAAAATGTCAGAATGCTAAATAGAAAACACTAGAACAAATGACTTTAGCTTAATGACATAGACAATCCTGCAGAAGTGTGTGTGTAGGAGCTTTTCCCGGCACCCTCATATTTACTGTTTCCTTGGGCGTGTACACAGAAGATTACCTATGAATAGTAAATGCCAGGCCGCGACACACGGGCCCCCACCACCACACTCTATATGAATATAAACTAAGACACTGACTTTAGGCTAGTGTTATAAAATACAATGTGTCGCTCCGGTCACTGTGGTATAATAGACTGGGTTATAAGTTAAGGTAATTAAATAGGGAAGGGGGTTATATAGACACTGTATATTATATATATATATATATATATATATATAATAGTAATTTTGTTATAGTCACATTCCTCCCCTCTCCTACCAACCCTCTCCTATCTTCCATAATCCCCCCCCCCCCCCCCCCTCCGAGGAATAGTGGTTTGAGACACATGACTAATAGAGCTACCCACCATTGATCTGCCCCCCATAACCCCCCATTGGCAGTAATTGGAGTGCCCCTTAACGGTAATGGTGACGACAGGGGCTCCATCCACCATCCCACCCGTCTCTGGCTCTGCCTTGTCGTGGCTAGCCGGCTCCACACTGTCTTCTCTGGGGCGGTGAGCTTTTAAGGGGAAAGACCTGTTTTTTTTTTTTGTTTTTTTTTTTTTTTTTTTTTTAGTAGTAGTCATTCGACCCCATTCACCCTACTGTTTTAGGACGTTTATCCTAATCCAGGTGTCGATTTAAACCTGGCGAGCGATAGCGAGCCAGCATTTTTTGGATTATGTTTTAGACAGGTGACTTAATTTGTACATTTTTCGGTAGAAATATGTCTCCAGCCGGAATTCTCCATACAATGATGGCTCGCTGTTGCTCGCCAGGAAAATATCGATACTCGATATCGAGAGATCAGAAGTATATATTTAGTTATATATTATTATATTTTTTCCACCAACCAACTTCACCTCTAAACTCAATTAATGAAATTAACAACTACATGTGGCACTCCAGGGACTCGAACCTAGGATACTTACATCTAAATTCCGCGCACTTATGCATTACGCTATCAAGACAGCTGAATTGCTCTGAACATTAATCTAATGTATATAGGCCTACAGTATTTGCATAAATGAAATCGCCAGAGCTCACGACCATTTGTCAGTATCTGTACGTCCTAATGAGCATGCATGAGGTTTAATTGAGCGGACGGGAGGAACAAGTGCCTCAGAGACCGGCTCAACACAATACATTTCCATTTACCTCGGACGCCGGAGACCTAGAGACACTTCACAACACAGAGATTAAACAACATTTCGTATGAAGCCAATTTGGAGACGGGAATAGTGGCTATTTTTTTGGTCTACTAATTTATATATTCATTTATTTTTTGTTTATTTCCTCACTAGACCTCCACCAAGCTTTAAAAAACACCCCCTAGACCCCATTTCAAGATAATTGTGTACATTTTTCGGTAGAAAATGTTCCCGGCCAAAGGCCTGTTCCTCCTAAAGTTACAGGCTCGATATCGCTCGCCAGGAAAAAATCGAAACCTAAATGACACGAAAGGTCTACATATTGACAACGAAATGGGGCGAAAGGTGTTAAAATCGACAAATTAATGGGGCAAACATATTAATATCTGAAAAATAATAGGGGCTAAACACGAGGGAGAAGGGGGTCCAGAAAAACGACCCACCTCCCCTTTAATTGAGCGTACAGGAGGAGGAGGAAGTGCCTCAGAGACCGGCTCAACACAATACATTCCCATTTACCCTGGACTCGGGAGACCTAAAGACACTTCATAGCACAGAGATTAGACAACGTTTCGTATGAAGCCAATTTGGAGACTTAATCACATTCAAGAACAAGTTTGTATTTTACCTGGAAAGCATGATTTGAATTTGTATCATCAATGTTAAAATTAGTTGTTGTTGTTGTTGTTCCCCAAGCTGCCTGGCCGAACAGCCCCAAGGCCCTGAGCAAGGCCAAGGCCATAACCGAGTGCCCCCACAGAACCCTTCCTGCCTACCACAATAAAGCCTGGGTGACCGAAGCCTCTCCATGGCGGGGAGCGGAGGAGGGTGCGGAAACGCCCGGGAAACCAAAGCCCCACCCAGGGTCCTGTGCCCCTCAGCAATTATGAAGAGAAAGTTGAGGGGCAAAGGAAAAATGTGACGCTTTGGCTTCCAATCTTGGTAGATTGGGAGGTCAATCCACGGAAAAGACGCCGTCACTTGAGATCTAGGAAAGACATAAGTAAAAGGAACAGTCGGAGTAAGCTATGGGTATGGCAGAGATCGCTCAGTTCTCACTCTGATAGACCAGCCCATCACCATATGATGAGTTGTGTAATACAGTTGAGTAGATCATTAAAGCATATTAGAAAGAGAATTGGAGACAGGACAGAACCCTGAGGAACACCGGAGTTGATAGGTTGAGGAAGTGAGTGATGGCCATCCACAACTGCAGCTATGGAGCGGTCTGAAAGGAAATTAAGACAAAGGCACAGATAGAGGGATAGAAACTGAAGGAGGGTAGTTTGGAAATTAGAGATTTGTGCCAGACTATCTAAGGCTTTTGATATGTCTAGCGTAGTATCAGGCTATAGTTCCCATGCACTGGAGCGTGTATTAGAGTTATATACATCTAAGGCATATCTAAGGCATAACATTATACTGCTAATTGCTACCACCAGAGTTTGAGCAGAGGTTGGTAGGACAAAACATGCATATACTTGAAATGAGTACTTGTAATAGCTATTTTAGTGACAGACTAAATCTTCTCTCAATATTCCGAGTGTCCCGTTGACCTTTCTTGAAAGGATCAAACTACCACACTTGCCTAAGCAGCTTCCCAGAGGTTAGGTGTGCTCAACCGTCTCCGTGGGTTCCAGACCCACGCACAGCTTCTTGGTCTGCACAGAGGCACAGTGCGCCCATATATCGAATAGTGTTTGCATTTGTGGGGAGGTACCACCCATACCGCACTTTTCAAAAGGGTAGAGTCAATAGCATTTCGTCTCTTACTAATTTCCTACAGTCTCTCTCTCTACACTCCTCCATGTTGCATGTCTCTCTCTCTCTCTCTCTCTCTCTCTCTCTCCTACCGCTGTTATGATAACCAATGTTCTTCAACGCTTTCTTCCTTACAGAGAGTAGGGGGCACCCACCTTTCAACACATTCCCATCTCTATTCTGTCCAACTCTCTAACCCAAGAGTGAGCCGAGTTTCTCAGTCTTTCTTCTACTCAACAAGTAAGCTCTGGAACTCTTTCTCTCTCAATCTGTCTTCCCCTCATCCTATGACTTAATCGGCTTCAAGCTCCGTGTATTCAAACATTGTAACTCTAACGTATCTTGAATTTGGCGCTCTCTTTCACTGTTTCAAACACGGAGGGGGTGAGGGGGCACTTGTTAAAACTTTGCCTTTTGTCTCTTCCATAAGCATAGAAGGAAAACAAAGGCAGAGACAAATCGGTAAATACAGACAGATAATCAGAAACAGCGAGAGAGAGAGAGAGATAGAGAGAGACAGAGAGAGAGAGACAGACAGATCCATAATCATGCCAATAGCCAAACACTATTCATCAATCAGGCAAACCCTAATTCACAAATGCCTCATCCATAAAAAGAAAAAGAAAAAATACAATGCAAACACATCCATCGTTACGTGTGTATGTGCCCCCCCCCCCCCCCCCCCCACACACACAAAAAAAAAAAACACACATATAAAAAATACACAACAAATAAAAAAATAACACAAAAATCGAAAACATAAACAAACAAAAACTGCTATAATGTCCTACCCATTAGCCAACACGAGCTCCACATACAGACCACCATTTTCATTTCTCTGGCAGAATGGAAATGAGAGAGCTGGGGATAGAGAGATGTAATGATGGACATATCATTTATTATTTTCCTTTTCCTTTATTTTGTTTTATTTTGTTTTTATATATACAGTATATATATATATATATATATATATATATATATATATATATATATATATTTTTTTTTTTTTTTTTTTTTTTTTTTTTTTTTGAGGGGTTGGATCTCATTGCCTATGAATGTTGAAGGGGAGATTTGAGTTATTTTGTTAATTTCTAAGTTTATTATTATCTTCAGTGTCCTTAAATGTGTACATTTTTCGGTAGAAAAATGTCCCGGCTAAAGGCAGGGTCTTCCTAGATTGCAGGCTTGCTATCGCTCCATAGGACAAAATAGACAAATATACAAAATGTCATAAAATCACCAAACTAATGGAGCGAATGTCTTAAATTCTCAAAACTATTGGGGTTAAACATGATGGAGAAGGAGGGTTCAGAAAACACAAACCTCCCCTTAAATAAACAAGTTATTACCACATGGCAGGACAAACTATTGTCTTTGTAATTGCATATATCCCTTTCAACTCCCTAGTTTTCTCTTCGGGTGACTCCGGATATATTCGAAACTGTTGTGTTATTATAGTTACAAACAAAAAAATAACAAAGGCATGGGGGCATAATATGTCCACAATATATATATATATTTTATACTTTTTGTTTTACTCTCTCTCTCTCTCTCTCTCTCTCTCTCTCTCTCTCTCTCTCTCTCTCTCTCTCTCTCTCTCTCTCTCTCTCTCTCTGTGTGTGTGTGCAATGCCATTAAGAGTTCTGGGGAACAGCAAAAATATCCTTGCTATCATTGTTGTATTTTCAAGTGTATATATTTGTGCTCCCTTCTGCAACATCATCCTCGGAATATAAAATCCTGCAATATGTGATATATATAGATATATATATATCAGTGGTCTCATATTTATATAATACAGTAATTATAGCAATCAATTCAGTACCATTGCGTTATGACAAATCATACAGTAGACACTATTTTTGTTTGTATTGCAAATCTATTTTGTTTGAATTATTTTGTTATTACATGTCCAATTGTCTTCATCTTTCTAGCCATTTATATTCGTTGTTATATTTAGAGTTTCATATTCTGTCATTATATAATTGTTATTAACGTCGAAAAGATTTTTCGTATATAAATTGTTTGTCAAAAATTCATGTTTTTGCAAACCAATAACAACATTGTTATTCTAGATTGTTTTCATTTAGCTTAGCAAGAGACTCTATGTTTGCATGTTCAAACCGAAAACAAATTATTATTATTATTTTAATTTTAGTAGTAGTAATATGACCATCATTATTAATTTGTAGGTTAAAATATACCATGTTAAATAATTAAAAGTTAGTTCAAGTATACGTAAGGTTAGATCAGTTAACTCTATATGTAGGTGAAATGACTTAGGAGCGAAGTGACGACACACCAGATGGAAGAGCAAAGTCTGGCATAGTTGGCGGACAGGGAGAGGCGGGGGGGGGGGGGGGGGGGGGTATTCGCAGAAAATTGTATTTGGGATGTAGGTCGTTCAATAATTCCTGAAGCAAAGTTGAGAGCTTTTTTCAGTGCATTAATAAGAAAAATTACCGTAGAATGGTTGTAATGCTAGTACTGTATATATATATATATATATATATATATATATATATATATATATATATATATATATAACGTGTTTTTTTCTTCTTGCTCAATTATATATTTTATGCTTATTTGGTATGCTAGAAAAACTAATGTTTTGCATCGTTTGTTGCAGTTCAAAGTAAAAAAAAATATATATACCATTATATGCAGAGAGAGGGAGTGTGTGTGTGTGAGAGAGAGTGAGTGTGTGTGAGAGAGAAAGAGTGAGAGTGAGAGAGGGAGGGAGAGAGAGAGAGGGAAAATGGGTGCGATCTGGTTTCGAAGCCGGATTATCTATATGCAGATCTAGTTAACGCATCAATATCCAGCACAATGTTGCCACCTGTTCCCTGGTGTAACCCTAAAATATGTGGTGTTTTTATAGCACACACACACACACACACACACACACACACACACACACACACACACACATACACACATACACACATACATACACACACACACACACACACACACACACACACACACACACACACACACACACACACACACACACACACACACACACACACACACACACACACACACACACACATACTTACAACAGACACACACACGCACATACACATACACACGCACATACACATACACATACATACATACACATACATACATACATACATACAACAGACGCACACACAACAGACACACACACACATACATACACACACATACATACACATACATACATACATACATACAACAGATACGCAGACACGGATTTTGGCGCTAGCTTATGGTCTACATAGTACAAGGGGAAACGTTGGACAACATTGACTGTAAATTATATATTATTAAAGTATAACACAATGTTACGAGCTATAAAGGACTCTATTAAGCCTAGGCCTTTCATATTCGCCTAGGCCGTTGAAATTGTCTACTTATATCCGGTTTATGATCTGCGTTATACTGTCCTTCATATTTAATATTGGGTACACACATGCATGGTACACACACACACACACACACACACACACACACACACACACACACACACACACACACACACACACACACACACACACACACACACACACACACCTGGATTCCTGGATTCCTGGATTGTAGTTTAGGACCGAAGTCCTGGGCCACGCTGGTGCGCCGCCCTCAGTAGTTCCTCGTTCTGATTTGATGCAGCAGGCTGTTTCCGTCGGACGTTTGGTAATAGTGTGGCAGCGATGGTTTGTCGGGTATTGTTCGTAGAAATTTGTCCAATCCAGTCTTGAAACTTAAGAGAGAGCCTGTGTGTTCTCTTAGTTGCTTGGGGAGACAGTTATATATCCTTGGACCGTGTACAGCCAATGAATTCTCTTTCAAGGTTTGTAAGCTCATCCTTGTTCTCACTAAACGCGGAATAGTGCACAATTTTCCTCGTCTACTGCTGTATGTCGTCCTAATTTCATCTTCGTTTTCCAGATTTGGTATCATTTCGTTAATTATTTTCCACACGTACATTGCTACATATCTCTCCCTTCTTCTCTCCAATGAGTACATGTCTAAATGCTGTAGTCTCTGCCAGTAGTCCATGTTGTTCAGTCCTTCGATTCGGGCCGTGTACGTTCGTTGTACTGCCTCCAGTTTTCTGATTTGGCCGATGTTTGTGGGGTTCCATAACTGGCAGCAGTATTCAACCAATGGAAGTATCAGGGCCCTGAATAATACTATTAACGCACGTGGTTCTCTTGTTTTGAATGTTCTAAAAATCCATCCCATATTCTTTCTGGCCTTCGCTACAGTATTATCAATATGATGGTCGAAGCTAGCGTCGTCGCTTATTGTTATTCCCAGATCCCGCAAGTGGTTGGCTTTGGATTATAATTCCTCCTTCTGGTGTTGTATAGTCCTTGTCGGCCACTTCCTGCTTCGGGTGTCGATATCTCAATAACTCGAATTTTGTGCTATTGAATATCATATTATTCATTTCTGCCCAGTTATATATCGTCTTCAGGTCATCTTGTATCATTTTATAATCATCTTCCCTTCTCACAATGCCCAGGAGTCGAGTGTCGTCTGCGAATGAGGTTGTTTTACAGTACTGTATACTCTGGTCGATATCACTGATATATATGAGGAAAAGCAAGGGGCCAATCACCGACCCCTGTGCCACACCACTTCTCACTTCCGACTTCTTGGATTCGCTTCCTTCGACCATTACCGATTGACTTCTATTAGTGATAAAGCTCCCGATCCACTTGTGTAGCCTACCTCTAATCCCAATATCTTCCAGTTTTTGCAATAAGATCGAGTGGTCAACCTTGTCGAAAGCTTTAGAGAAGTCCAGGTAGATTGCATCTGCACCATCTCCATCTTCTAGAGCACTCAAAAATATCCATCCTGTGTTGAAGAAGCTGCGACACGCACGATCTTCCGCTTCTAAATCCGTGTTGACCTTTGTTATAAAGCGATTGTTCCTCCAGATATTTGGTTACTTTTTTTACAACTATCCTCTCGAATATTTTAATTACGTGTGAAGTAAGAGCCACCGGTCTATAATTTTTTGGTTCCGTTCTCGGCCCACTTTTATAGATGGGTGATATTTGTCCGTGTTTTAAGAGACTAGGTATTTCCCCAGTATCCATCGACTTTCTCCATATCATGTGCAGTGGTTTGGATATAATGGAGGCACACTGCTTCATGAGTATTGCTGGTATACAGTCTGGTCCTGCAGCGGCATATGTGTTGATTTCTCGTATGGATGTCTCTATATCTGTCCTATCGAACTCTACATCGCTCAATTGTGATTCTGCGGGCGGTGTTGTTGTATGCCACTGATTCACTGTATCTAGTTTTGGTGTACTAAATGCAGACACATACTGGTGGTTAAGGGCTTCGCTCATTTTTTGTGGATCACTGGTGAGGTATCCATTGTACTTGAGTGGTCCTATGGTTGTTCGCATGCTTGTTTTTTTCTTGGCATACTTAAAAAAGTATTTTGGGTTCTTGTCAATGTTGTCCACAGCTCTCCGTTCTTCAGATTTTGCTTCTCTGTCGTACGACTGTGCGAGGTCTCTTTCGATACGTGCTAATTTTTGCTTTATCATATCTCTTCTTCGCTTTCCACTAATCGTTTATTTAATTTTGTCCTCTTCCTCATCAGTATTTTCCTCTCTCTTGGGATTGTGTATTCTCGTGGTTGTCTCTTACTTGGGATATTCGCTACACATATGTTCAGGAGCTTGGAACTAAAATGTTGGTACATCTCGGTGCTTGTCCGTCCTTCCATCTCTCCATGCCAATCCGTATTGGATATTTCATTGTTGATGGTTTTCCAATCTATGTCATCCTGGAAAAAATTTAAGGATCGGAAGTCTTTTGTGTTCGCCATAGATTGTTGTGGTTCTCGACTTGCTTGCAATGTTGTTTCAATCACCATAAGTCGGTGATCTGAGATATCTGTCTCTTCGAGTCTTATGTCGCTTATAATTTCTTCATCGTTGGTGAGAAATATGTCCAAAATATTGTTTCTTCTTGTAGCTAAATGTATTATCTGTTTCAGCATTAAGTCTTCCATCATTTTGAATAGTATATTAGCTTGTGATCGGTCTTCTGATGTTCCCCCATATAGTTGACTCATTCCACTGTATATTTGGTAAATTGAAATCCCCATTAATCACTATTGTAGGTTCGGGATTTCCCAGTTTTCCTACTTCTGACTCGATAGTTTTGATAACCTCTGACATGTTTTCTGTTGAGCATCTTGGTGGTCTGTATACAGTAGCTAGTATCATTTTCCACTTCTTGATATATACAATAACGTATTCTATCTCTCCATTAGAGCCTGCAGCTATCATTTTTGCTTCTTTCGCTATGTCTTGGCGTATGTATATCAGTACTCCTCCTTTTTTTCTGTCGTTCGCTCTATCAGCACGATAAATTTCATAGCCTTCGATTTTTACTTCGGCATCTCTTATTTCACTTCGAAGATGGGATTCTGTGATACAAATTAGAGCACTATTATACTCAAAACCTATTTCTTCTAACATTTTAGTCTTATGTCGTTTTTTTCTCGGCATCAGGCCCTCAATATTGCAGCATATTATTGTTTGCATCCTTGCTTCCGTGTGTTTCTTTTTTATATTTTTCTGCTCTTGTGTATTTGTAACACTTTGTGCATTTTTCAAATGTTTAACATGCGTTTCATTGGTGCTATTAGTTAGACCTAGTTTTTTGTGATTGCTTCTGTTCCTTCATCCACCCAGCGCATCGTTCGGCGAATGACACTGAGCTTGGCTGATATGAATGTTGGGCATTTCGTATTGAACGAGGAATGTCCAGTTTCCTCTCTTCCGCTGACTGTGCAGTGATGACAAATCAGCCGTTCCTTGTTTGTGCAGTTATCGGACATGTGCTTCTGAGTGCAGTGGCCACAAATTGGTTCCTTTGCATGGCAGTGAGTTGTTTTATGGCCATATCCGATGCAATTACCACATCGTTGCACCCAGTAGTGATCATACACCCTACACCGCGAAAGATGTAAGTATACACGGTTTCCATTGTTCTCAATTGCTTTCCTGATGCGTGGCGATACAGAGACAACGGCAGTTTTGAAACCGGATGTGCTGGGTTTGGTAAACAGCAGTTTCATATCATTGTTTTGTTCCATCAGATCTGCTATATGTTCATTTTTTTCTTGAAGTGACTGAATAATTTGTGAATCCTCAATGATATCTGGTACAAATACAATAGAAATTTTGGGTTCAGTTTAATCTCACTAGCAATCTGGTGTGTATCAGCTAGTTGATCAGTTGCTTCCAGTGCTTCGACTGCTCGATCCTTCGCTGTTTTCGTAGGGAACACTAGTTTCACCGATTTCTGTTGAGTAGTCTTCATCGATACCGTTGGTATATTTTTTAGGGCAGAGATTATTTCTTTATTGTTTGAAGGGGTCGTGCCATCCTTCGGTTTTATAAATACAGCATGTTGGTTATGGTTTACTTTGGCAATGGCGTCAGCATACGATGTTTCCTCTCTTACAACATCTGAGCATTGCTTCTGTTTAGTTACACTGTTGTTCGTCATTTTCCTAGCCAACTGGGCGACTTCTGACCTTAGTTCAGTGATTGCGGTCGTTAGTCCAGTCCATCGTTGTTCGTTATCACATGGTGTGTTGACCTGCTTCACTGCTTCACCACTGGTACTGCCATTGGATGACTCACCAGTGGTTTGCCGATTGTTGTTTATCCATTGTACTAGTTGCTGGTAGTTGTCGGTGTTTAATTTCACACAAGTTTCACATGCATATACTATCCTAGAGGTAAAGTACTTTATCGCCATGTAGTCGGGCATCCCGGCGCACTCGAGGTGAAATAAGCCATTGCATTGTCCACATTTCACAGCAGCTGTTAGTAAACTCTCTGAACATTTTCCACACTGTTTGTTGCTTGGAATCTCACTTCTAGAAGGGATCAGTTTATCCATTATTATGTACAGTAGTCTGTACTAGTTTGTGGTGCCCCACCACTTGCTCAGCGCACCATAGGCCTAACCACAGATGAACACTGTGAACACACACACACACACACACACACACACACACACACACACACACATTTGTTCAACGATACACACGCTATTTTCCATTTCAATGATTAATTCAGAACATATTGTGCTAAATTGTGATATAATTGTATTCACACATGACAAATTACGGCTGATATTATCATGTTCTATCACTGGCTGCGTTATATGTAGATGTATTTTGATTGTATAAAATGTACTGCATACAAAAGTAAAAACGCTACATGTTTGTCGAAAACATTAGTAATATAAAACAATCCTGATTATGGGGCTAGTGGATATATTGTTTTGGTCTATTAATTTAAATATTCTTATATTTCTTACTTTCCTCGCTAGACCTCCATCAAGCTTTAAAAATATATCCCGGCCGAAGGCCGGTTCCTCTTAGAATTACAGGCTCGCTATCGCTCGCCAGGATATTATCGACACCTAAATGGCACGAAAGGTCTTAAAATTGACAACGAAATGGGGGGAAAGGTGCTAAAATCGTCAAACTAAGGGGCCGAACGTCTTATAATCACAAAACTAATGGAGCGAAGCATAAGGGAGAAAGATGTCCAGAAAAACGACCCATCCCCCCTTAAAACGCTGTGTGTCTGTCGAAAACATAAGTAATATAAGCAATTCTGATTACTATTTGTTGTTCTTGCCTCAGCTAATTAACGTGCGTCAGTCCGTGTTGCATATCCAATGAGGGGGACACCTCATTAACCCTTTCCGTACGGGTGAAGTGTATTTATTTGTATTGTGGCTATCATTAGACGATTTTACTCTGTTTAGGAAGACTGTACGATAGTCAACGAATTAATGAGATGAAATGCAACTCTGATTATTAGACGTCCTTCCTAAGCTGCATAAAATCGTCATATAATAGCTAGAATATACGGAATTAACAGGCTTCGAACTATTTCACTTAATTATTTTACTACAACAGATTATTCTTAAACTGCACAAAATCATCTAAATATAGCCAGAATACAAATACAAATAAGACATCGCTGGTACAGAAGGGGTAACCCAGGTTCGAATCCCGGTGGATCACAGGTTTGCTTTCATTAATTTTTTGGGGAGGTCTTTGGTGTTGGAGTGAAATTAATAAAACATAGATTAGACTTACTGTATCACTCAACGACCTGACCTGAATTTGACGTGTGATTACAGATTGTTCCCATAGATTACTAACTGTCCGGCATTTAATAACACATACCCATGTTTGTTAACTGATCTTAACACAATATACCACTACCTCCCAAACATTACAACCATGTTCTATATATACCCATCGGTAAAAAATATATTCGCTTATCCGTAAATTTGGAGTTGTAAAAGCGAGTAGAAACTTTTTAACGTGACTGTAAATCAGGCAAGATTTCCAACTGGCCAAGTGCTAATATTATGTATGAATTTTAGTTGTTTTAAGTAGAATACTGGCAAGTAAAACAAATAGTCTTAGCCTACTCTTTGGCTTGTTAAATTGTGTTTTGGGGTTTCTCATTTCTATACTATTAAATAGCTTAACTACCAGGTATAAAAGTAGCTCTGGGTATGCTGCAAATAAAGGTGTGGACTGATCTGGCGGCGTTTACAGCATACCTGGAGAGGAAGTGGATGGATATACAGTATAGTGGCTCAGCGTGAGAGAGGCTATATTGATCTACCAGGGTCGGGTTTACAAGAGGAACTGTGGCATGGCGGGGTATTGTGTTTCAGGTGATAAGAGGACAACACTGTAGGTATTTTATAGAATGATATAATATGTTGTGGTAATATTATGAAATGATTGGGTCTTGGGTGTGACAAAATAGTAATTTGAGGCTATGTTCACTGGCAGGGATGATGTGTTAGATGCCAACACACGGTGGCTAAATGTACAAGGGGGTGAAGAAGGCAGGTCGTGTGGAAACTGGAATGGCTGAATATATATCTTACCTGGAGAAGAGACATTGGATGTGATTTAAAGGGACTTAGCGTAAGACGGGGAATATATCTACCTTCCTGAGGAGAGGGACTGCTTGCTGTGCTAGGAGGTTCTTGTCTAACACCTTGAGGATAGGACGCGTTTTGTCAGTTTATTTAGACGATTATATATAGCTTGGGAAGGATCTGTGCTAATGAAAAGAGTAAAGACTATCTCAATCAACCCCCTGACTTCCATATACCCTTCCTAATCTAAATAATATCGTGTATTAATAGCCAGAAAATAAAAAAGAAGTGCGTCGTCGATCCTCAGAGGTCTAATGTTGCGAAGATGATGTGTAATTGTGTGGAGGGTAGTTCGTAATGTCGGATGATGCGTAATGCTTTAAGATTAAGTGTTTGTTGCTCTGGAATGATGGAACCTTGGTGGTGTACTGGTTAGAGTGTTTAAGTTCTGGGTATGGTGTCCCGAATTCGAATCCCGGGAGGATCTCATGCTTTCATTAGTTTCATTTGAGTGTAAATAAATTAAAATGAATTAAGATTATTAGATTATATAGGTGTAAGGTGATAGGTTCTGTTCAATGGCAGAGAGGACGTGTTGAATGGTAAGAAATGGTGGCTAACTGTTTTACATAGCCGGCTAAAAGTGTCTGAGCTTGGTTATACTGAGATAGTGAGTTTTGTAGTAGACTTAGAGAGGAAGTGTGAACGATTTATAGGGGCTCAGGGTAAGACACACCATTTATCCACCCGGGTCGGGTTTAGTTTTAAGATTTTAAGATGTTTGCCCGATTAGTTTGTCGATTTTAAGACCTTCTGCCCCCTTTCCTTGTCAATTATTTAGACCTTTCGTGCTATTTAGGTGTAATTTTGGAAGAACCGGGAATTTGTTTACTGAAAATTTTCCAAATTTATCTAGAACGGGGATCTAATGAATATTAATTTAAGTTTGATGGAGGTCTAGGGAGGAACTTAGACAAATAATTAATAAATTTAAAAATCTATCAAAAAGTGAACCATCCCCCACTTAAAGGAGGGACTGTGGATAGGTAAAGTCTTGTGATTCAGGTGATACTATACCCTATTCCAAAAATGTAAGCCAAAACTCTTGAACATTAACCTCTATAACTTACAAACGACTGGAGTAATCGAGCTAAGATGTCTACCATTTGGGAAGAGTCAACCAGGGAATAAGTAGGTGTGAACATTTACAACCCATTTGCTCTGGCCCATTTTTAAATTACAAAGGTTCAGGATTTCTGGCCTACCTATTTGAAACAGGGTATAGTGTGAAATTGTAGATATTATATAAGACGATATAATATATAGGGTAACGCTATGAAAGTATTGGGACCTGGAGAGAGAGAGAGAGAGAGAGAGAGAGAGAGAGAGAGAGAGAGAGAGAGAGAGAGAGAGAAGTGATGTGATGTGATGTGATGTGGTGATGTTCAATGATGCTAGGAAATGGTAACCAACTGTACACTCGCATACCATAATCCTTAGCCCACTCATAAGATTTCCTGAACCCCCTATGTTTTTCTCTGTTCTATTATAATCTATCTGGATTGATTTATAGATAGAACTTGCTTTTCAATAAATAGTACCGTATATACAGTATTGTTTTATTTTGTAGTTGGGGCATACTCCTAAATTCGTTTCCAGAAGTATACTTCCAAAATTAGAAATGTTAAGTCCACGAATATCTGTGAGTGGGCTAGAGACTATGGTATCCGAGAATACAATCCCTTGGCGGCGTTTATACCAAATACACCTGGGGAAGCGGCCTTAGCTGTGATATATAGGAGGCTCGGGGTAAGACAGGCCTTGATCTACCTGGGTCGAGCTTTCTTAGCGGAAGGTTTTAGTTTGTTCCCTGGACCTCCATCAAGCTAAAAATTACACCACCTTGAGCTCCTTGCATGTGTACATTTTTCGGTAGAAAAAAATCCCGGCCAAAGGCCGGTTCCTCTTAAATTACAGACTCGCTATCGCTCGCAAGGAAAAAAATCGACACCTAAATGGCACGAAAGGTCTTATTATTGACAAAGAACTGGCGAATGGTCTTATAATCGCTAAACTAATGAGGCGAACGTCTTCAAATCTGAAAACTAATGAGGCTAAACATGAGGGAGAAAGGGGGGGGGGGGGGCACAAACACCGTACCATTTACACCTGGATAAGAGGCCTTAGATGTGATTTATAGGGGCTCAGGGGGATAAGGCAGGCCCTTGATCTGCCTGGGTCGGGTTTAGAGGATGGACTGTGGAGAGTTATTTATCTTACAGTATCTTACAGTAGATCCTCGGGAAAAAAGACAAACTAGGCCTGTGTATCCAGTTCAGTACCAGTACTTGCACTGCTGCGGTTGTTTACATTTGTGGAAAAACTTCATACCTAGCCTAGAGGAAGCGATGTACTCACCTCCGTCTGTCTGCCTGTGTGTCTGTTAAACGTTCTTTCCATTCACTTAAACATTACGCTATTCAGTGTGCAGTTGAGTACATGATTAAATTGATATTAAGTATTCGACAAATGGATATAAAACTGTAGTCATGTACTTAACCTTTAACTGTCTTGATGGTGTAATGGTTAGAGTGTTTATGATCTGTATGTGGTAACCCAGTTTCGAATCCCGGGAGGGTCACATGCGTTCAGTAATTTCATTTGGAGGTGCTTGGTGTTGGGAGTGAAATGAAGAAATTAGATTATTTCTATAGGTTACATTATAGCCTCCCCCCCCCCCCCCCATAATACACACACCTACCAAACACACAGTCCCGTACGAAATATACAAACATATTGGCATGGCAGAGAAAAGAGTCTTGCTCAGAGGTCTTGTTTTCCACAAGTAGTATGCAAAACAAATTAACCCGCCAAGTCTTGGGGTAACTCAACTCTCTGTTTGTTTGGCTTCATTAGACTAATTTGTTTTCCCAAGTCTGACCTAATTATGCTCGCAAATTAGCGGCGTCCCCCCTTTCCCAACCCGCTATACCCTGGTCCATTTATACATTTTTCGGTAGAAAAATGTCCTGGCCGAAGGCCGCCTCCTTCTAAAATTACAGGCTCGGTATCGCTCGCCAGGATCAAACCCGACACCTAAATGGCACGAAAGGTTTAAATATGACAACAAAATGAGGCGAAAGGTCTCAAAATCGCCAAACTAACGGAACGAACGACTTAAAATCTCAAAACTAATATGCTAAACATGAGGGAGAAGGAGGTCCAGAAAAAGCGACTACCTCCCCTTTAAACCCACATAGAAATTAAACGGGTTGAAGTGAATTACGTAAGGTTAAGTTCAGTTGTAAGCTAAGTTTGGCAAGGGTGACTATAATTACGACTCACAGACATAGTAGTTTGGCAAGGGTGACTATAATTACGACTCACAGACATAGTAGTTTGGCAAGGGTGACTATAATTACGACTCACAGACATAGTAGTTTGGCAAGGGTGACTATAATTACGACTCACAGACATAGTAGTTTGGCAAGGGTGACTATAATTACGACTCACAGACATAGTAGTTTGGCAAGGGTGACTATAATTACGACTCACAGACATAGTAGTTTGGCAAGGGTGACTATAATTACGACTCACAGACATAGTAGTTTGGCAAGGGTGACTATAATTACGACTCACAGACATAGTAGTTTGGCAAGGGTGACTATAATTACGACTCACAGACATAGTAGTTTCATATTCTACTGTAATAGGCCTTCTGCTGATTTCCATTTTTCTTGTGTTCTTATTTATCGAGAAATTAGTTGTTAAAAGGAGATGGGCTTATTGTATTATGCTGATTTATGTATCTTTTATTATTTACTTTGTTTCCTCCCTAGACCTCCATCAAACTTTAAATAAAACATCCATTAGATCCCCCTTCTAGATTAATTTGTAAAAATGTTTCTTTAAACAAAAAAAATCCCGGCCAAAGACCGGTTCTTCCAAAATTACAGGCTCACTGTCGTTTGCCCCTCCATTCCCAATTGACCACTTGCGAGTTTCGTTTTATGAAGAAGTTGCAACAGTAGACATCTATATTTATCAGAATTACCAGCTAAAATACGGTCAAAGTACATTCATAAATACGTAAAACCAAATTCAACACACCCTTTATCCGTAAAAAAAATACCTTATTATTGCATTTCCGTACACAATCGATGTTTACGGCTCCAACTTCCTTATAGCCTGAAACTCGCAAGTGGTCAATTGGGTATTCCAGACGCGTGGGTAATTTTTGTAATAAGGCCTTCAAGTACGCAGTAAAAAATACGCTTTGGCTGGATTACTGTTTTTTATTGTGAACGGCTGGGATGGTACGCCTTAATGGTATATTGTTTTTATTTTCATACTTTCGCTTTAGTAATATTGGAAGTGTATTTTAAACCCAAAGCATTTGTGTTAGCCTTCTTCAACCTACAATGTAATCACGCGTCCTTACATTTTAGAGACACTACCAATGTTTTCAGTCAAGTATTTCTAGCATTATCCTTCAAATCAAACGCCTATCAATTCTATGGATTGTCAAAAATGGTTGATAAAATGTCAATTTGGGTAAACATAAAGTATAGGACTAAAATGTGGACAGTAGCTGTTTGTTTTTGGTCTATTAATTCATATATTCATTTTTGTTTTCTTCGCTAGACCTTCATCAAAACTTAGAAGAAAACCCCCCCTAATCTTGAATGGGGGCCATTCAAGATAAATTTGTACACTTTTCGGTAGAAAAATGTTCCGGCCAAAGCCAGTTTCTCTTAAAATTACAGGATTGCTATCGCTCACCAGGAAAAAATCGACACCTAGGGCACGAAATGTCTTAAAATTGACAACGAAATGGGGCGAAAGGTGCTAAATGCGCCAAACTAATGGGCCGAACGTCTTAAAATCTGAAAACTAATGGGGCTAAACACAAGGGAGAAGGGGGACCAGAAAACCGGCCCATCTCCCCGTAAGTGTGCCCCGTAATTAAGTGCTCATTTTGACAGTGCAGTGATTGATAATGTAGTCCGTCGGCTTAAGGGGGGGAGGGGGGGGGGGGATGGTTCACTTTTTGGAAGATTTGTGTTCATTTATTAATTTTTGTTTTTCTGTTCCTAGAACTCCATCAAAAAAACAAAACAAAAAAACATTAGATCCCGCTTCTAGATTAACCCCTTCAGACTCATATGACGCAGAGGTTGCCAGATTAGCAATAAGAAATACACCTCTCTCACTCTTATAATTACCTCTCCAAAATTAGTTTTCTGCCAACAGCTAACTCAAAGACAACTGCAGAGGTTGAAGTAACTAAACTAAAGGTTTTTAAATACCCCTAATGGTAACAAAGGCTTTAAAGTATCCCTAATCGGCTCAAAATCGCGTCATATGTCGGAGAAGGTTAATTTGTACATTTTTCGGTAGGAAAATGTTCCGGCCGAAGGCCGATTCTTCCAAAATTACAGGCTCACTATCGTTTGTCAGGAAAATAATCGACACCTAAATAGCACGAAAGGTTTTAATATTGACAAGGAAATGGGGGCGGAAGGTCTTAAAATCGACAAATGAATGAAGCAAACATCTTAAAATCTGAAAGCTAATGGGGCTGAACATGAGGGAAAAGGGGATCTAGAAAAACGACCCATCTCCCCATAAACTCGCTTTCTGGGAAGAAAACTGGTATCCTTTCAACGGAATTGCTTCCCTTAAGAGGTTGATGATGGGTAATTTTAAACCTGGTAATTTAAGTAATGCAGTCTCCCTATATCCCCCCCCCCCCCTTCCAACACACACACACACACACACACACACACACACACACACACACACACACACATACACATACACACACACACACACACAGACACGATAATGCGAAAAACGTGTGAAATCGCTGGAGTCTCTATGTGGTTTAATGTCCATTTAATTTGCATTCATCGCTACAACTTTTTCAGAACTTGACAATTTACTTTTTTGGAATTTAGTTATTGTTTTCATTGGCTAATCTCGTAAAATTCGAAAACCCCTCGCCCCTTTGCTCCTTCTGTCAATACCTCTCATCCTCGCCCACCATCAAGAAAATATATATACCTTAAATTCCAACACAAACGTATTTACCAATGTATTAATTTACCCGGAGCACCTCAGACCTGCCATCCCCCAAGATGAGAAGACCAAATTGCGAGCCGCCAATGTCCCGCCGACCGTTCAAGGGGTAGTGATTATTTATTAGTATATTCAATTTATTAGTATATTCAATTATGTATTAATTATTGTTTTAGTTCACTCCCTAGACCTCCATCAAACTTATTAAATTATCCTTAAGATCCCCCTTCGAGAACAATTTGTAAATTTTTTGGTAGAAAAATGTCTCGGCCGAAGGCCGCTTCCTCCAAAAATATTCAGGATCGCTGTCGCTCACCATTATATAATCAACTCCTAAATGGCACGAAAGATCTTGATATTCATAAAGGAATGGGACGAAAAGTCTTAAAATCGCCAAAGTATTGGGCTCTTAAAATTCGAAAAATAATGGAACTAAGCATGAAGAAGAAAGAGGACCAGAAAAAACAACCATCCCCCAAGTCTAGAGGACCAATATGCGAGCCGCCAATGTCCCACCCACCGTTCAAAGTCTTGGCCCAGATATCGGGAAAGAAGTTACCGGTAGGGTTATGGCGGCGCTGTTGGGACTAGGGCTGTTGTCTTTTGTGGGGGGAATTTCTACCATTTCTTTTTATATGGGCGCCATCATGTCCACCTTGAGCTGCGGTGGTATTTTTGGCAATCAGTGTGGTACTTATTGACTTACTATATCTCTGTTGTTCTACGCTAGTGCTTTTCGTTCATATATTCTTCTAATCACTATATAGTCGACTATATTGTGCTTAGGAAGGTCCTGTAGGAGTGTAACGATTCATTGAGATATACCGCTTCTGTCTTTAGATATACGGTATTATTGCACACTGAGGAATAATATTCTGTAATAACATCCAGCATAACAGTTAAAGGATGCCATTGTAGTGCATGGGTTAATGAATCATGACAGATTACTTGTGAAGGAAATTATACTAGCAAACTACTATTATATATTTGTTATTGATGGTATACAATATGGCTGCTACTTTAAGAACATAGGAGAAGAAACATAGGGTTAGTTCTTGACGAGGATCACAAGGAGAGGAGGATTTTCTGTAGCGACCAATGTATTGCCTTATAGACGTCAAGGTGTGTGTGTGTGGGGGGGGGGGGGGTTATTGCATTTATTTGATTTGTTTATTATATATTTGTAGTTTCCTACCTAGACTTCCATCAAGCTTTTAAAAATATCCCAAAGACCCACATTCGAGATAAATGTATACATTGTTTGGTAGAAACTCCTATTGCCACCAATTCATTCCCAAGTATGGGAACAACAAGAACTACAACAATAATAAACACACCAAGAAACTAGGTAATTCTGTCTTTACACACTCAAAAATTCGTCATTCAACTAAAAGGGTTGAATATGTCCTCCCTCTGAAGGCGGGTGTGGAAGAGAGATTGCAAGGAGAGGAAGCCAGCCTATCATAAAGTGATTAAACTTTCACCCCAGCGCCATCCCGGCCGTCTTTTGCCCGCCCAAATAGACTCACTCACATTCTTATGGGGATGCTAAGATGTACAGTTGGCCAAATAAGTGATGTCGCGGCACCAAGTATACTTCGATCCTTAATTGGTATCAGAGCTATCTAAGCATCGTTTCGAGTGAGATAATACAAACATGTTCCTACCTTTAAACACCCTATTCAACATCCAACAGACATTAATACAGTACACAGCGAGCAAAACTTAATGACAGCGGAGACACGACTTATTTTGCCTATCGTACAGCTACTGAGAAAGGTTCGTTGACTCTTGCGATTTCGTTTATGCAATTATATTCATTTAGATTGATATTCAGATAAAATAAGCTATATATTAATGAATTGGTATTTTGTATATTTTAATACATAGCTGATATGATATTAAATAAATCTTATTATCTTTATCTGTATTATTATTATTATTATTATATTTAATTGGGAGTTTTGTAATACAAGTATGAATTAAATGACGAAAGTAATGCAAGCTTTACATTTTGATTACACAAGATAGAGGGGAGTAGCAGACAACATGTTATTTAATTGGGGCTTATTTACTTCTATATAGAGGGATTCAAGTGTTCTCAAGTTATAATTATATCCACTTCCCTTTCTAGTATGTCTAAGATTGTGTTTAAAACAAATTATTATTATTATTATTATTATTATTATTATTATTATTATTGTCAGTAACTGTACAAAAGTAAATATTCCTCCTTACAGTGAACCGACTATAAGAACATAAGAAAATGGGAGTCTGCAGAAAGCCGATTGGCCCACACAAGGCAGATCACTCTCACACGTTAGATGATTTTACGTTGCTTAAGCCTGTATCACACGAGCGCTTTTCTCCTCAACACTGGTCTGGCAGCTTAGGAGCTCAACATTTAATATATTTCGGTCACCTAAATTCATCTACCATTAGTCTAGTGTCCGATACCAGTGCAAAATCCTCCGGAAATGTTGCCAGAAAAATGTTGATCATCGAATGTTGACTATAAAAGCTCTCCTGTGATACCAGCTTTATGAAGAATCTCTGCTAAGCAAGGTGATAGTAATTTTATCTTTTAGAATTATCTGTGACTCCTGAACATACTGCAACAAGAGAAAAGTAAAAGGAATAGGAGGAGAAACAGAAGAGGAAAGGAGAATATAAGAGAAGAAATCAGGAGGAGGAGCGGGAGGAGGAGGAGGAGGAGGAGGAGGAGGAGGAGGAGGAGGAGGAGGAGGAGGAGGAGGAGGAGGAGGAGGAGGAGGAGGAGGAGGAGGAGGAGGAGGAGGAGGAGGAGGGAGGAGGAGGAGGAGGAGGAGGAGGAGGAGGAGGAGGAGGAGGAGGAGGAGGAGGAGGAGGAGGAGGAGGAGGAGGAGGAGGAGGAGGAGGAGGAGGAGGAGGAGGAGGAGGAGGAGGGGAGGAGGAGGAGGAGGAGGAGGAGGAGGAGGAGGAGGAGGAGGAGGAGAGGAGGAGGAGGAGGAGGAGGAGGAGGAGGAGGAGGAGGAGGAGGAGGAGGAGGAGGAGGAGGAGGAGGAGGAGGAGGAGGAGGAGGAGGAGGAGGAGGAGGAGGAGGAGGAGGAGGAGGAGGAGGAGGAGGAGGAGGAGGAGGAGGACTTATTGGTCCTTACGGGGCAGTTTGGATATCTAAAACTACTAATCTACTGACTACGAGGTAGAGAAAAGGATAGCAAAGAAGAAGGAGGAGGAGGAGGAGGAGGAGGAGGAGGAGGAGGAGGAGGAGGAGGAGGAGGAGTGTGGAGAGGATAGAACAACGCGCCTCCTCCCTCGCTCATACCCCACGTGTGTTTTTCATCAATAATCACCTAAATCAACAAACCAGTATAGCCAATCCTATATAACACTATAATACTCTATACTATCTTACTAAAGTACCATTATATGAATTTTGAATGTAAATGTTCTAATAGTAAGCCTTTTTGTTTGTATTTCGTGTTGATCGGGTTACTTTTGTATTCACAAGCATAAGCTACGGGACCCATATGTGCATCACTCTAGCCAAGTGCTGAAAACACGTGACTGTAATCTGATATCCCATGGGGTATATCAAAGTGTTTATAAAACATGTTCATTGATTGATTATTTATTTTCCTTGGAGTTTGAGCTATTGCACGATACACAGAGACATTAAGGCAGAAAAAGTTAGTTTGAGACTTACGATGTTAGACCTGGAATATGAGGGTATTTGATGATTTAAGGATAATTAGTTTTCTGCATTATTGACTCCTACTCACCTGCCATCCCCACTCCCTCCTCCTTTGCGTTCTTCTTTCCGGCGCGGCGTGACGTATGGTTGAGTTGGTGATTATTGTGCTCCAAATATCTCGTTCTCCGCGGTTCTGTGGTTGTTCGGTGGTGACATACCTGATCAGTGACGACCGTACGAGGCGGCGGCGGCACAACAAGAGGAATTTATAAGGTAGGTAATGAGTTAGTGCGGTAAATGAAGGAAGTTATCCGATTGGCATGGCGGCCAATTTGTTTATGCAGGGTGTTGATTTACTTGACGATATCCGGGCGATAGGTAATGAAGTTTGTCATCAGCTGCGGCTCATGGTTCACCCAGAGCCATTGCCCTTACTGGTGTACGAGTGACTTAGATGATTAATAAAGGAATGCGGAAATATTACCGGATATATAAATGATGCCCAGAAGTGCTAGAAGGCGGGCGTCTTGCTAGGGTGTCGACGAGTACCGGTACATTTGCACGCAATATCATGTTTTTTTTTGTTTTTTGTCATTGTATTTCTGACTGTTCATATATAATATTCATATATGTATTATATAATTGGTAGTTTGTTGTTGGCTGCTTACCTAATGAGCGTTGGTTATGCATAATATGATGTATTATTTACTTATTAATTAGAACGAAGAAGCTAGTACCCCCACCCCCTGGCCACAGCTCCCCCCCCCCCCCCCCCAAGCTTCTCACTGACTTTACCAACCATCTGACTGGCTTGTTGAACCCTCTTACTGATTTACTGAACCCGATCCCCCCATGCCCCCACTTGCCGCCCTTACTGAACCATCTTGCTGACTAACTGAATCCTCTTACTAACTGAATCCGCTTACTGAATGATTAAGCCATCTTACTGACTTATTGAGCCCTTTTACTTTCTTACTGAGCCATCTTACTGAGTGATTGGACCATTTTACTGACTTATTGAACCCTCTATCCGACTTACTGAAGCATCTGTCTGACCAACTCTCTTACTGAAATACGAACCTTCTTACTGAATTACGAACCCTCTTACTGACCTCTATTACTGAACCCACTTACTGACTTACTGACCCCACTTACTGAACCCACATACTGACTTACTGAACCCACATACTGACTTACTGAACCCACATACTGACTTACTGAACCCACATACTGACTTACTGAACCCACATACTGACTTACTGAAACCCACAAATTTACTGACTTACTAACCCCATTTACTGACTTACTGAACCCACTTACTGACTTACTAACCCCATTTACTGACTTAATTAACCCACTTACTGACTTACTAACCCCATTTACTAGCTTTCTGAACCCACTTACTGACCCCACTTACTGACTTACTGAACCCACTTACTGACTTACTAACCCCACTTACTAACTTACTGAACCCACTTAGGCTACTGACTTACTAACCCCACTTACTGGCTTAGTGAACCCACTTACTGACTTACTGAACCCACTTACTGACTTACTAACCCCATATACTAACTTACTGAACCCACTTACTGACTTACTGAACCCACTTATTGACTTACTGAACCCACTTATTGACTTACTGAACCCACCTACTGACTTACTAACCCCACTTACTGACTTACTGAACCCACTTACTGACTTACTGAACCCACTTACTGACTTACTGAACCCAATTACTAACTTACTGAACCCACTTACTGACTTACTAACCCCATATACTAACTTACTGAACCCACTTACTGACTTACTGAACCCACTTACTGACTTACTGAACACACTTACTGACTTACTGAACCCACATACTGTCTTACTAACCCCATTTACTGACCCCACTTACTAACTTACTGAACCCACTTACTGACTACTGAACCCACTTACTGACTTACTGAACCCACTTACTGAACCCACTTACTGACTTACTAACCCCATTTACAAACTTACTGAACCCACTTACTGACTTACTGAACCCACTAACTGACTTACTAACCCCATTTACAAACTTACTGAACCCACTTACTGACTTACTGAACCCACTTACCGACTTACTAACCCCATTTACAAACTTACTGAACCTATTTACTGACTTACTGAACCCACTAACGGACATACTAACCCCACTTACTGACTTACTGAACCCACTTACTGACTTACTAACCCCATTTACAAACTTACTGAACCCATTTACTGACTTACTGAACCCACTTTCTGACTTACTAACCCCATTTACAAACTTACTGAACACACTTACTGACTTACTGAACCCACTAACTGACTTACTAACCCCATTTACAAACTTACTGAACCCACTTACTGACTTACTGAACCCACTTACTGACTTACTAACCCCATTTACAAACTTACTGAACCCATTTACAAACTTACTGAACCCATTTACTGACTTACTGAACCCACTAACTGACTTACTAATCCCATTTACTAGCTTACTGAACCCACTTACTGACCCCACTTACTGACTTACTGAACCCACTTACTGACTTACTAACCCCACTTACTAACTTACTGAACCCACCTACTGACTTACTGAACCCACTTACTGACCTACTAACCCCACTTACTGGCTTACTGAATCCACTTACTGACTTACTGAACCCACTTACTGACTAACTAACCCCATATACAAACTTACTGAACCCACCTACTGACTTACTGAACCCACTTACTAACTTACTGAACCCAATTACTGACTTACTGAACCCAATTACTAACTTACTGAACCCAATTACTGACTTACTGAACCCACTTACTGACTTACTAACCCCATTTACTAACTTACTGAACCCACTTACTGACTTATAGGCGTTATAGACTGCATCACCGTTGATTCATTTAAACTCCGCCTAGACAAATATCTCGCATCAAACCCGCGACTGACTGCGTTTGTAAAGGAATAACTTTATTTTATCCCCCCCTCAGTTACTAACCCATCTGTCCCCTACTAACTTCCTAATCCTGCCACGGACATTAGTTCCAGGGCAGTAATTCCCTTTCCAATGTTCCCTTACCCACTCTAAACCACTGTTTGGACACTTGATCCTCAGTGTTTTGGAGGACAAGCAACCTAGAAGGGTCACTAGATCTGTTGTTGCTTGATTTCCTTTGTACTCCTTTGTACTTTGTACTTACTAACTTCACTTACTGACTTACTGAACCCACTTACTGACTTACTGAACACACTTACTGAACACATACTGACTTACTGACCCCACTTACTGAACCCACTTACTGACTTACTGAACCCACTTACTGACTTACTAACCCCATTTACAAACTTACTGAACCCACTTACTGACCCCATATACTAACTTACTGGACCAATTTATTGACTTACTGAACCCACTTACTGACTTACTGAACACACTTACTGATTTACTGAACCCACTTACTGACTTACTAACCCCATTTACAAACTTACTGAACCCACTTACTGACTTACTGAACCCACTTTTTAACTTACTGAACCCACTTACTGACTTACTGAACCCACTTACTAACTTACTGAACCCACTTACTGACTTACTAACTCCACTTACTGAACCCACTTACTGACTTACTAACTCCATATACTAACTTACTGAACCCACTTACTAACTTACTGAACCCACTTACTGACTTACTAACCCCATTTACAAACTTACTGAACCCACTTACTAACTTACTGAACCCACTTACTGACTTACTGAACCCGCTGACTGACTTACTGAACCCACTGACTGACTTACTGAACCCACTTACTAACTTACTGAACCCACTTACTGACTTACTGAACCCACTTACTGACTTACTAACCCCATAAAATAACTTACTGAACCCACTTATTGACTTACTGAATTACTGAACCCACCTACTGAGCCTATTTACTGAATTACTTAACCCAATTACTAACTTAATGAACCCACTTACTGAACACATTTTCTGACATACTGAACCCACTTACTGATTTACTGAACCCTTTACTGACTTACTGAACCCACTTACTGACTTACTGAACCTACTTACTGATTTACTGAACCCTTTACTGATGTACTGAACCTTTTACTGACTTACTGAACCCACTTACCGATTTACTGACCCCACTTACTGACTTACTGAACCCACTTACTGACTTACTAACCCCATATACTAACTTACTGAACCCACTTACTGACTTACTGAACCCACTTACTGATACCATATACTAACTATTGACCCCACTTACTGACCTAATGAACCCACTTACTGTGCCTATTTACTGAATTGCTGAACCCAATTAATAACTTACTGAACACATTTTCTGACATTCTGAACCCACTTACCGATTTACTGACACATACTAAATCCTTATACTGAGTTACTGAATCTTCTTACTGATATAATGAACCCTCTTATTGACTTTCTATGCCATTTTTACTGACTTGAATCTCTCTTACTGACTTACTGATAAATTAACCCGCTGTCTGACTAGCTGAATCCTCTTGCTGACTTACTGAACCCTCTTGATGATGATGATGATGGGGATGGTTGAGTGCAAAGGAGTAGAAAGGAGTACAAGGGAAATCGAGCAACAATAGGTTTAGTGACCCCTCTAGGCTGCTTGTCCTCCAAAACACTGAGGATCAAGTGTCCAAACAGTGGTTTAGAGTGGGGAACTACTGCCCTGGAACTAATATCCGTGGCAGGATTAGGAAGTTAGTAGGGGACTGATGGGTTAATAACATAACAGTTATAAGTAATTGTTCGTATATCTGAGAAAAAAAGAGTAACGTCTTAGTAATATATATACAGTATATGCAATAATCCTTGATGAATTTAAGGGGGGAATAAAATAAAGTTATTCATTTACAAACGCAGTCAGTCGCGGGTTTGATGCATGATATTTGTCTAGGCGAAGTTTAAAAGCATCAACGGTGCTGCAGTCTATACTTTTTTTTTTTTTTTTTTTTTTTTTTGGGGGGGGGGGGGGGGGACTCAAAACAGAGCCCGAATAAACCCCCTCACGATAAAAGTAACTCCTCATAATAAACCCCCTCGTCACATTCAGGAGTGGGGGAAAGTGAAGGCATGGAGGTAAACGCCATTTTTACCTGTGTGGAGACTCACGTGAGGTGGATAGAGGAGGGGGGAGGGGGAGGGGGAGGGGGATAGTTGAGATATTTATGCTATGATTATCCTCTCAATTGACCACTTGCGAGTTTCAGGTTATAAGGAAGTTCGGCCTGTAAACATCGCTATTAAACACAAATACAGTAATTCTCCCTATCAGAAATTCTTAGAGTTGTCGCGCCTGACACGTTGTTTTGTACAGTAAGCGACCTGGGCCCTTTAAATGGAGATATCCCGCAGTTCTTCACCCTCCCTCTCCATCAATCATTCTTAATTATAAGCTATATGTCGTAATTTCTATAGCTGACACACATTAGTCATTGCATATTGATGCTCATTATATTTTAAAGTCACCCATAATATTAAATAACTTTTATTTACTGTATAATTATATATAAGGAAGAAGGTATTTGCGCGCTGTTTTGTTATGATAGTTAATCATCATTATAATTTTGCTTTTAGTAATTTCTTGCTACATATGGACATTTCCACAACTACCATACTATAATAAGCACTTAGTGTAGCCATCTAGTATATAGTAAAAACATGCAGAACCGTAAGAAATCGTGATACACTTTGCATAGCCTACTGTAGGTGTTGAGTATATATTGTTTATGTCGACAAACGTAGCTCTGGCGCTACTTCGGAAGCGTCCACCAGAGGTCTCCGGTGAATTCCTGGTAGGGAGAATTAGCTGGAGAATTAGATAATACATTAGATAATTGTATTCGTAATTTTATTTTAAAACTAAAATCTCAATACTTCTTTTTGTAGCTTCGGCTAAATGTAATTAAAATTATTATCTAATTACATATACATAACTATAAGGGGGAGGTGGTCGCTTTTTCTGGACCCCCTTCTACCTTATGTTTAGCATCTTTGTTTGAGATTTTATGACGTTGTACCATTAGTTTGGCGATTTTAAGACCTCTCGCCCCATGTCTTTGTCAATACTTCAGGCCTTCCGTGTCATTTAGGTGTAAAAAATTCCTGGCGAACGATAGTGAGCCTGTAATTATTGAAGGAACCGGCCTACCGAATAATGTACAAATATATCTTGATAGGGGGTGTTTTTTTTATAGTTTGATGGAGGTCTAGCGAGGAAACTCAAAAATGAATTGTAAATACATGCATAGAGCAAACAACAAGCACTACCCCTTAAAGACCGAGAAGCTCCACAGGAAGTGCGGATTCCAGTCTCACGTCGTAATTGCGGTTCTCCAGGCAGCCTTGTTCAAAGCTGCCTCACTTATGTTTTGTTTTCTATTCAAGATAAGACCATAAAGTCTGATCCCACATCTTTCTTGGTCTGCCCCTGGTGCAGCTTCCTCCATGTTCACAGACATTCTTCTGCCGCTTGAACAATAATATTTTCCTGTTGTGTGAGGCTGATGAGATGTAGTTATAGGGGAAGTAGACGGATATTTAACCATTTTAATCATAATATTCTTTGGAAGTACGTGCCTCGTTCCGTCTTTTTCAATTTATGATAAGTTTCAGTTTTTATTTCTGAGGGTGAAGTGCAATTATAAGGGGATAATTAGACTTGTTTTACCTAATTATAATCTTAATTTTATGTTGCAAGTACGAGTCCTAACTCACATTTTCTGTACTGTAATAGGTTATCGTATCAAATATTATGGTAGGGTGTAATTACTAGAGAATATTTAATCCATTTGTTGAACACAAAATAATGTGTTTTAACAGTACCAGTTACGCTAATGTATTATTTTTTTTTTTTTTTTTTTTTTTTTTTTGTAAATGTGCCAAGTTTCCTCTTGATATTAAGTGGCCGTGATATTGTTAACCCATACAATACCGGTGGCATCCTTTTCATTACACTGGCAAACTAATATACGATTTTATTCAGCTTGGGAAGGACGTCTACCCATCAAACGGCTGCACACTATCGCAATTCATCCTTTCAGCTACCATATACCCTTCTTAAGCTGCATAAAATCGTCTTAACTATCTGAGGATCAATGACGCACTTCTTTTCTGTTTTCTGGCTATTAAGAGACGATTTTATTCATATTAGGAGGAGTATATGGAAGTCAGAGGGTTGATTGAGATAGTCTGTACCCTTATAATTCCCACAGATCCTTCCTAAGATGTATAAAATCGTCTAATGATAACCAAAATAAAGTGCTAAAACGCGTCATATCCTCAAGGGGTTAATGTACCTAGGATATTATAAACACAAACGTCGCTGGTACAGAAAGGGTTAACTCCATGTGGATTATGACGCGTTTTGACATAAATTCTGGCTATTATTAGACGATTTTAATAAGTATAGGAGAGATCTGCGTGAGTTGACAGGTTCATTGAGATGGATGTTACTCCTTATATTGCTAGAGGTCTTTCCTAAGCTGTATAAAGTTGTCATATGGTAGCCAGAATAAAATGCCAAAACGCGTCATAATCCTAAAGGGGATAAGAAAAACATCTATCTATCTATCTATTGCCCGACGCCGTGATCCCCGAAGGGGTGGTCACGAACGAACTGCCCCCATGCACCTCTGTCCCCGGTCAGTCAACGCCCCTCCCCCCAACCAGCACGCCTTCGTTCATATATTTCCTCACTCCATCCTTCCACCTCTCTTTCGGTCTACCTCTCCCTCTCTGTCCCTCCACTCGCTCTCGTACACCCTCTTAGTCATTCTCTCGCTTTCCATACGTTCCATATGGCCGAACCATCTCAAGTTGTTCCTTTTCACACTTTCCAGCACATCTACCTCCATACCACACCTTCTTACTTCCTCATTAGTCTGTCTATCCCTCCATGTAACTCCGCACGCACTTCTTAGGTAATTCATTTCCACTGCTCTCACTCTTGGTCCGAGTCTCTCAACCAACGTCCATGCTTCGCTTCCGTAAGTCAGTGTCGGGATTACCACACTGTCATGCAAGGACTTCTTCACTTCCATACTGACCACCCTATTTCTTGTTACTGCTTTCAGCGTTCCTACAACCCTCTTCCCCTGTTGTACCCTCTCCTGCACTTCTTCATCCATAGTCCCATCTTTACTCAACACACTGCCCAGATACTTAAAAGAGTTGACGATCTCCATAGCCTGACCGTTCAGCTTCACCTCACACTCTGTGACTTCACCCCCTTCGAAGACCATAACCTTGCTCTTCCCCGCATTTACCTTCAAATTCCGTTTTTCGCACACTGTTCCAAACTCATTTACCAGACCCTGCAACTCCCATTCATTATCACTCATCAGAACTGTATCATCTGAAAACAGCAGTATAGGTAGCTTCCACTCAATTCCCTCCCTTTTCAGCGATACACCAACATCCACTACTCTTGATAGTATTTCTTTGATGAATCCATCCATATATACAGTAAACAACCACGGGGACATCACACACCCCTGTTTCAAACCAACATTCAGGTCAAAGAACTCGCTCTGCTCATTCAGCACACGGCCGCCTTTGCACCTCATACATGCTCTTCACTGCTTTCAGCAACTTGCCATCTACTCCGTATATTCTAAGTACTTTCCACAAACCTTCTCTATCCACTCTGTCATAGGCCTTCTCCAAGTCCATAAAACATACTACTAGGAAAAACGGCTAGTAATTATATTTTATTATACACCTTTTCCATCCTTTTTCCTGCCTAGAAGATGCATAGGCAATGACCAATGTTTGTTGTTGGTGGTAGTTTTAAGGGGGGAAGGGCCTATTTATTTGTTTATTTATGCATCTTTTTATTATTTTTCTAGTTTCCTACCTAGACCTCCATCAAGCTTAAAAGACCCCCCCCCCCCCCCCCCCCCCGACAATTTTGTAAATTTTTCGATAGAAACAATTTCCAGGCCGAAACCGGTTCTTTTTAAATTACAGGTTCGCTATCGCTCGCCAGGAAAATAATCGACACCTAAATAACACGAAACGTCTTAATATTGACAACTTAGAAGTGGGGCGAAAGGCCTAAAAATGCCAAACTAATGGGCCGAACATCGTAAAATCTGAAAACTAATGGGCCAAACATTAGGAAGAAGGGGAACCCAGAAAAACGACCCATCTCCCCTTATATTTATTTGTTAAATTAGTTATTTATATATTATTTTATTTAGTTTCCTCCCAATACCTCCATCAAACTTATAAAATACTCTTAAGAGCCGCCATCGAGATAACCTAGTACATTTTTCGGTAAAAACAAATTCCCTGCCGAAGGCCAGCCAGTTCCTCCCAAATTACAGGTTCGCTATCGCTCTCCAGGAAAAGCTTGACACCTTTTTCGTCCGCAATAAATTTCCCCCACAAGTAGAGAGGGTATCAGAATGGAAACAGATGTGAAATACTGGTTACGAAAGGGACGCATATAACTCAAACACAGTATGAACGTAAATGTTAAAGTTATGAACGTGGGCAAAGCCAAATATATAATATGAAGGAGGAAAGTTGCGAGATGAAACAAACGGTACATTAAAACAATGGGAAATGTCGCCGTTTATAAGATGGAACGCGAAGCCAGGCGAAAAAGGAAGAGTAAGAAGACAAACAGAAGACACAGAAGACAAACAGAAGACAAACAGAAGACAAACAGAAGACACAGAAGATAAACATAAGGGAGAAGTCGGGTCAGGTCAGGTGAAGATATTGAGGGATACGCCTTTACAACGGCACCTCGTATATACTTTTTCGAAGAATGATGAGAGGGGAAATGAAGGGGATGTTGGAGAGAGAGAGAGAGAGAGGAAGCTGTTGGAGTGGCTTTGTTTTGTGTGTTATTAAAGTATTGAGGGATAAGCCTTTACAACGGCACCTCGTATATACATTTTCGAAAAATGTTGAGAGGGGAGATGAAGGGGATGTTGGAGAGAGAGAGAGGAAGCTGTTGGAGTGGCTTTGTTTTGTGTGTTATTAAAGTATTGAGGGATAAGCCTTTACAACGGCACCTCGTATATACATTTTCGAAGAATGTTGAGAGGGGAGATGAAGGGGATGTTGGAGAGAGAGAGAGAGGAAGCTGTTGGAGTGGCTTTGTTCTGTGTGTTATTAAAGTATCGAGGGATAAGCCTTTACAACAGCACCTCGTATATACTTTTTCGAAGCGTATTGAGAAGGGAGATGGGTTGTTGGAGAGTGAAAGGAAGTTGTTGGAGTGGCTTTGTTGTGTGTAAGTATGGACAATAAAACCAGTCAGCACGAGCAATTTTGGCCGCGAAGTGTATGGAAGTTTCGTATCCTCTGTAAGTTGTGATTGTTTGTTTTTGTTTAGAAAATCATAACGAGATGAAAAGAGAAGTGAAGAAATGAGAATAAGAGAGACAAATACTGTAGGTGACTGAAAAAGAAGAAGAGAAAAATTAGAAAAAACAAAATAAGAGAAAAAGAAGAAGAAAGCCAAGAAGAAGAAGAAGGTAGACAAGAAGAATAAAGACAAGAAGAAGAAGAAGAAGAAGAAGAAGAAGAAGAAGGAAGACAAGAAGAAGAAGCAGAAGAAGAAGAAGAAGAACGATAAAAAGAAGAGAGAGAGGAGAAGGGAAAGGAGTAAAGTTGACCAAGTTGGCTGAATAAAAACACACCACGCCCCAAACTAGGGTGACCAAACCGGGGACCCTTCGCGGAAACCCGGATGTCGAGAGAGGGAGGGAAGGTGAGAAAGTTTGTTAGAAGAAAAAACAGAGGAGACAGGCAGAGAGACGGGTAGACAGAGACAGGTTTATATATAGACAGACGACGGGAGACAGGCTAATTATATATAGACAGTCGACGTGAGACAGATAGACAGTAATATGGGAAGGCGAGAACGTTTGTTAGATTACGAAACAGACGGGTAGACAGAGACAGGTTTATATATAGACAGACGACGTGAGACAGATAGACAGAAATATGGGAAGGCGAGAACGTTTGTTAGATTACGAAACAGACGGGTAGACAGAGACGGCTAATATAGACAGACGAATTGAAACAGATAGACAGAATTAAGCGGAAAAGCCAACTTAGAGAAACAGAGACACGTGAATGGGATGAAGCGTCTTATTATCGCCAGAGTAATGGGGTGAAACTTTTTAAAATCTCCAAACTAATGAAGCGAAACAGGGCAGAAGCAAAAGGACCTCCCCCGGACCAAATCACTTTAATCCATACCATTGATAATATATTTGTAATCGGATTGTCAAAGGATTTTAGCACACACCGCGTAGCCAAAGGATACAAATATGCACATCCATATCTTCAATTATAAGACTTGTTTTGTATTATTACAAATATTTGTTTTAATCTATTTTATTTTTTTATTTTATATTTATATTTGTATATAGTTGTGCTTTTTTATTTTATTTTATTTATATATATATTTATTTAATTATTTTTAGTTTCTTCCCTGGAGAGGATAAAGGGCCAGGTTGGGAAAGATAAACTTTCTAATCAAATGGTTAAACAAAATTGTATTCCTTCAGTTATTTGGAAGAAGAGTTTGTTTATTAACTTTAAACCACCTCGGAACTATTTAATTTAATTTACGAAAGACATAATTTTAGATTATTTTTACCCAACAAGCATGGACAATTATACTGACTGTCGGTGATTCGAGCCCCGCTGAGAGTATACAAAATTAAGTAGCTCACGTGCATTTGTGAGTTATACTAAATATCAATGACTCTCGTGCTTGGTTAGGGTAGAATTAAATTTAATCAATTTCAGCCCTAGTTGCATGGGGATACTTGTAAAAATCCTTGTATGGTATCCTGGAATATGGATCTTACGAGTAGGATTTCTCGTGTCCTTAATATATATAGTAAAAGGTTTAAGTATCCTTTATCACACCGTGGTAGAATTGGTTAAAACATGGCTAATCGTCCTGACTGTCGGTGGTTCGAGTCCCACTGAGAGTATATAACAGTAGGTCACGTATTGTGAGGTATACTATGTAATTGAATTTTTGGAAGGCCTCAGCATTTATATCTTTAACCCAATATCGTCCTTTGTTTTTAGCATGCACCCCTTGAAGAGTCTCCCAAGAGTCGAGGCTTGAACAATAATCAATCCCACTCCCCCTTATCAATACTTAAGGGAGCCCACCTCGCTTGTTTCCCCTTTCTCTCCCTCTCTCGTTGGCTTGTATCCATTCGGCCCCATTCAACCTACTATTGTAAGACGTTTACCCCCATCCAGGTGTCAATATTTTGTTTTTGACAGCAAGCTAAATTTGTACATTTTTCAATAGAAAAAAACTCCGGCGAAGCCGGATTTCTCCATACAATGCTGGCTTGCTATCGCTCGCCAGGAAGAAATCGACACCTGGATGGGAATAAACGTCTTAAAACAGTTGGCTGAATGGGGCCGAATGGATACAAGCCAGGGAGGAGAGAAAAGGAGATAAAGATAAAACAAAAGTCGGTGACCCCCCTTACAGCACTTACGCAATTCCCCATGCGGACCCCAGCCAAAGATCACCAACCCCCTGACGTCAAACGGGGCGCTGGTAGTCGATATTGGTTGGATGAAGGTATTGCGGACTGGCTCAATATCTCCATTAGTTAGGCGATTATGAGGTGTTTCGTCCCATTCATGTGTCAATATATTTCCCGGCGAGCTATAGCGAGCTGGCAATTTAGGAGAAATCGGTCTTGCTTCTGGATATTTGTCTACCAAACATGTACAATTTAGCTTAAAGTGGACTTTGTGGAGAGGGAGCGCTTTTCATTTTATATATTATATGTATTTATGTAATTATTTACTTATATAACTATTAATATATTTTAGCTTCAAGCTAATGTAGCGGGCAAGCTAAACTAAAAATGCTCAAAACCTGCAAAAATAATTAACACCCTCAATAAAAACAAAATAAAGTACCACATCAAGCATTTACGCAAACCCCAGCCAAAGATGACGAACCCCTGACGTCATTGGAGGCCCTAGTGCGTAGTATTGTTCTTGTGGTGATATTGGTAGGAAGGTATCGCGGACTGGTTCAATGCCCCCATAAGTTAGGCGATTAAAAGAGGTTTTGCCCCATTATTTTACAGAATCTTGGATTAATACGTTGCCACATTAGCTTACCGATTAGTTTCGTCCCAGTCAGGTGGTGATTCATTGCTGGCGAGCGATAGGTAGCCTACAATTTAGGAAAAAGCCAGGAAATTTGTCTACCGAAAAATATACAATTTAGCTTAAAGGGGACTCTGGAGGAGGTGGGGGGGGGGGTATATTTATTATACAGATCGAAGGGGATCTATGGGCAATATAATGCAAACTCGCAAAACTGCTCAGGGCCCTCAATACTACTTCAAAAAGAACGACGAACTCCTGCCGTCAGCCCAGTGCGTAACATAGTTCTTGTGATCGATACTACAGGGTTCACGGTTTTGGTTGCAGGCGATCATTAAAGTTTCAGAATCTTGGATCAATGAGAGGCGTTGGATATCGATTCTCCCACAACGAGTCATGACGTAGGAGATAACATATATTTGGTGACCGGTCAACTCAACCAGTAGACCATTTCAACCAGTAGCTCTCAACCAGTAGCAAATCAACCAATACGGTTAGGTTAGGTTAGTACTATATTTTGGCACTGGTTTGGTTGGTCTGGGTTAATTTGGTACTGGTTGAGATGACATGGAACCCATATATATGATACTTTTTGCATATGTTTATCATATTATATATTTGTATTAATTTCACTCCAACACTAAACACCTCCCAATAAAATTTATGAATGCATGTGATCGACCGGGATTCGAACTTGGGATACCACACACAGATTTTATACACTTTAACCATTACACCATCAAGACAGTTATAAGTACAGCACTTAACTACGATTAATATCCATTTATCGAATACTATAACATATATTTAATAGTTTTTGCATATTTTTATCAGATTATAAACGACTAAAAAGGACTGGATTAACAGGTAAAGGTAAGACAAAGAACTAGGCTGTATTGTTTTATTTGTGTCTATGAAGGAGATAAAAGACATGCTGCCTGTAACAAGTGTCTCCCCCTAATTGGAAAGCGTGACAGTGAGCAAAATTCAAGGTACGTTAGAGTCAAAATGTCTGGACACATAATTATACAGTATTGGTTTTATGTTTGAGATAACAAGGATCTAATCTTACCCTATCAAAACTAACTTAAGTGGGGAAGAGGCGGTTTTTTACAGGAAGATTACTTATATATTTGGCTACAGCATAAAGTATTTACCCTGTGCATACAGAGCCCTGAAACATATTAATAAGTAAACTCAATTTCTGTTTGAAATAAAATAAAGTTAAAAAATACATAATCAACTACTTAGGACAGGAAGACCCCCATTGAGATGGAGAGACTGTGTAAGAAAGGCTTTGGATGATAAAGGAATGACTATAGATCAGGCAGGGGAAGTCGTGGTGGACAGGAGTGAATGGAGAATGCTTGTGAATAGTTGAGTGAACACGTGGTCATTTGGAGTAAGGGGTCGGGCGCAATTTGGACTAGATAATCGTCCATCAGGCGCCTGGCCCGGGGAGGACGATTAATATTGAAGTGGGTGCGCCTGGAACGTGTGGTGGGAGGGCTTGTGGCTTTGGCTCCGCTGCTTGTCTGCCGGGCCCGAGATCGGAACCTCTCCGGGTGTTCGGGGGCCGGGTGGTGGAGAGGTGCTTGGAGCGACCTTGGTGACCCTGGTCTCTGGTCTTCTTCTGGGTGACCTGTATGTGTGTGAGTTTGTGCTTTTTATCTGTGTTTATTTGGTTGTTTTTAT